>MU005569.1:2686990-2767384 GCA_010405425.1 Lentithecium fluviatile CBS 122367
TGTGACACCGGTGCCGCACCCCCTCCCATTCTTCGCCCGCCGCTTCGGACGCGGACGTCGCAAGCTCTCCTCATCATCTGCCATCTCCGTCCGCTGCTTAGCCCCCAAACACGAGCCGACGTCCGGAGAGCGGCGCTGCGGCCTCGTCCTGCCCAACCAGCACTACTACTTGTTGTCTCCCCGCTGCTTCGAACGAACCAGACAGACAGACACTCGGTAAACAGTCACCACAATGGCCTCCGGTAGCACCAGCAGCAACGTCGTGGGCGTGCACTATCGCGTCGGGAAGAAGATCGGCGAGGGATCCTTTGGCGTCATCTTCGAGGGCACCAACCTGCTCAACCAGCAGCAGGTCGCCATCAAGTTCGAGCCGAGGAAGAGCGATGCTCCGCAACTGCGCGATGAATATCGCACGTACAAGATCTTGGTCGGCTGCCGTGAGTCCCCTTCCCTTTCACCATATAAACAATTCGAGCTACACCAGCAGACTCGTCGCCGATGGTCTGGCGCACATTTCGTTTCCAGGACGACTCGAGATGCTTGGGCGTTGCATCACAGTGTCTGCAGGCGCTTCATGCATGCCGCTCTTGCGTGGCCGAGCGAGGACCTTGTCTCCACCAACGACCATCCACCCACCCCACATCGTCACGAGTCATGTGCCTTTTAGATTTGACTAACACTATGCAGCCGGCATCCCCAACGTGTACTACTTCGGACAGGAGGGCCTCCACAACATCCTAGTCATTGACCTGCTGGGACCCAGCTTGGAGGATCTCTTTGACCACTGCAACCGCAAATTCTCTATCAAGACTGTGGTCATGGTCGCGAAGCAGATGGTTAGCCTCTGAATGCCGTTGTGTAGCACCCTTGCTAACATGGTCAGCTGTCGCGCGTGCAAACCATCCACGAGAAGAACCTCATCTACCGAGACATCAAGCCGGACAACTTCCTGATTGGCCGGCCTGGTTCCAAGAGCGCCAACGTCATCCACGTTGTCGACTTTGGCATGGCGAAGCAGTACCGTGACCCCAAGACGAAGCAGCACATTCCCTACCGGGAACGTAAGTCGCTCTCTGGAACTGCCCGATACATGAGTATCAACACCCATTTGGGAAGGGAACAGTCGCGACGAGACGACTTGGAGGCTCTTGGCCACGTATTCATGTACTTCCTGCGAGGCGGTCTTCCATGGCAGGGGCTCAAGGCTGCTACGAACAAGCAAAAATACGAGAAGATTGGCGAGAAGAAGCAGACTACTCCGATTAAGGATCTCTGTGATAGCTTCCCAGGTACGTTTCAAGTTATCAATTTTTGCAAGCCGATTGCTAACATTGTACAGAGGAGTTTAACAAGTACTTGAGCTACGTCAGGAACCTTGGCTTCGAAGACACGCCCGACTACGACTACCTCCGCGAATTATTCACGCAGGCGCTCAAGAGCACTGGCGAGGTCGAAGACGGCGAGTACGACTGGATGAAGCTGAACAATGGCAAGGGCTGGGAGGTGATGAAGTCGCACCCGTCTGCTGTCCAGCAATTGCACCACACCAACGCCAACCCCAACTCGTCCACCGCGGTTAACGTCCACGGCCAACCTCACGGCAGGCAACAAAAGACGCACCTTCCCATCGACCACCACCGTTTAAACGCCGATCTCCCAAAGCCCGGAGCGACACGGGGCCCGCCCGGAAGAAGCCCAAGGGAGATACAGCAGGGCGGCAAATCCGGACACGCGAATGCGGTGAAACGGAAGAGCATGGGCGAGCTAGCACCACCAGAGGGCTCCACGCAAGCGCAATTCCAACACAGCCAACCCAACCTCACATCGAACAGAGTGACGCCACAGCCAAGTCCGAACAACCAGCAATCGAGGCGGCAGGAGTCTGACAAGCCTGGCTTCGGCAAGAAGTTCATGAACATAATCTGCTGCGGTGGAGGCAGCTCCTGATGGCCCCACAGCTTGTATTGTTTCTTTTGCCGCATTCTGGAGTCCGTCCTTAGCGAACCTATTTTCAGCAGTGTCCCGGTCGTCATTTTCTTTTTCTGTACAGGTATTTTGTAATGATTCATAGACGGGATCGCAAAATCTTTCTCACGGTATGTCAAGGTAATGGACGAACGACGATCGCCTTTTGCTCCTCCCTCCATCAGACCAGGATTCCTTCTTTCACCCAGGCTCATGCTGCTGCGTTCGGCAATGGAGTGGGGTTGGGTTCTTTTTGCTACCGGAGTATTTGGCGTTGACGGTGTCTGGTTTACTCTCTCCAGTTTGGTCCTTTTTCTTATGTTATGATCGCCGGGGAAGCGAGAAGATATAGGCACGGGATGGAGTCGACTGCAGCCTGTGTGTAGTTCGAGAGGAAATACTGAGGCACTCGGCCAGTGGCCGTTTGACGTTGGTTTGCTCGCTAGATTTGGAGCTGTGTGGAATAGAGAGATCGTAATTCATGAGGGTGTCCTTGCATGTGATGTCGGAGTGATGGTGACTAGCAAGGCGTGTCTGTGCCTGAACGTTTCGAATCAAGCATTGTTGTCTGACTGTGACTTTGAACCCCCGACAGTGTCCATGGCAGGAAGTGAGAAGCATACGATATTAAAGTACTTTTGTTTCTACAATAGCATCCACATGTAGATCGTTCGAGGGGCCCGAGCGCCGCCACCACGTGACTCGTCGGAGCTGTCCCTGCTCTTCGAACTATCGCGGACGTTCACGGCGCCAACAATATCACTACCCCTGCAACTCCTTTAACGCACGCGTCTTTCACTACCTGCTCATCTCCGGATCGATTCACCAGTACCTCGCGATGGCATCGGGCCGCGATGTGCGCGATATGCTGGGGCTGCCCATTTGCACGGACGCACAGAAGAGCGCGGTGCAGAAACGGGCGAAGCCTGCGGCGCCTGCTAGGAGAATACGTATGTTGTGCGCTCTTGTGGAGGAAGGAGAACAAAAGGGAAATGGATTGGACTGACGAATTGTGTGCAGATGGCGTTGCGCGCGAAGTTGCGGCGCTGTATGGCGAGCGACCACCACCCGTTGCGGTTTATGAGGAGAAGAAGACATACCGAGCGAAGAGACAGAGCACAGGGCCGGTGAAGAAATGGTGCAGGACACATGCTCAGCAGGGTAGAGGGCAATGCTGATATGTTGTGACCAGGGTTCAACAACCTTTCACCAACCAAGCTCGTAGCGACGGCCTCGTCCTCAAGCACTGGCGGCGGAAACCCACGACTGCGCCCCCGGTACAAGACGGCGAAGACCTGGCTATGGAGGATGGCGAGAACACGGAGCCATACATCGAGAACAGCGCAGAGTTCGTCAAGTACAACATCTCAGTGGATCTGCCTACATTTACGGACGAAGAGTACGATGCGCATCTGCGGAGCGAGGACTGGAGTCGAGAGGAGACGGACTATCTTTTCGAGGTTGTGAAGGACTATTCATACCGGTGGGCAGTGATATGGGACCGCTACGACTACCAGCCGGCCAACAAGTCGCACCTCACGCAAGAGACGGTAGATAGGAATGAATCAAGTCAAGCTTTAGCGGCTCTGCCGTTTGCGCCGGCAAAGACACGGACGGTCGAAGATCTCAAGGCCCGCTTCTACGACATATCGGCCAAGCTGATGAAACTGCGCATTCCGGAGATGCAGATGGACGCCGACCAATACTCGCTCTACGAAACCCTCTCCAAATTCGATCCCAATCTCGAACGCAACCGCAAGAATCTCGCTGCTGCCCTCATGAACCGTAATATGGACGAGGTCAAGGAGGAAGAGTTCTTGCTGGCGGAATTGCAACGGATCAACATGGCCGCCAACAGACTGGACGCTGAGAGGGAGGAGCTGAGGGCGAGACTGGATGCGCCGATCAGTAACCAGCAAGTACAGGCGGGTCTGGCCTCGTTCACATCGAGCCAGGCCTTGCAGGCGCTGTTCTCACAACTCTTCCAGCAGGATCGCAGTAAGAAGCGAGCCTCGGGAGGTGGTAGTGGACCTGCTAGACTCAGTCTCAACGCCTCAGATCTCATCCAGACGCCTTCATCCTCAACACATCCGCACCTCTCCGCCTCCGCCCGCCGCCAGAGCACGGCAACGCAACCCGCCGCCCAGACACCCATCCGCACGCTCCCGCCCCAGCAAGAATACCGCTACAATGTCTCGACGCACGATCGTCTCACTAGCGGTGTCACGTTCGGCTCGGACAAGCTCCTCAAAATGCGGCAGGCCAAGTCGAATGTGCAGACGCAGAAAATCGCCACCGCACTCGCGGAACTCGGCATCGCTGAAGTCATTCAGATTCCGACGAGTAAGGTCGGCGAGCAGTTCGAAGGCCTCATCAACAAGGTCAGCAAACTCATCGATATGCGCAAGGTGCGCGAGAAGGAGGAGGGCGAGATTAGGGTCCTAGAAGCAATGAAGGAGCGGCGTATGAGCGAGGTAAAGCAAGATCCCTCAAGCAACTCCGCCGCGGACGGCAAGACAAAGCAAGAAATCCCGGATAGCCAAGAGATGCCGAGCATGGATGGCGAAGGCGAGGATGAAGACGCTGATGGCGACGCGGATGCAGACGGTGAACCCGACGCGGATGCCGATGGCGATGCCGACATCGATGCCGAAGGCGAGGAAGACGAGGATGCGGAGGGCGAGGAGGAGAGTCGGCAGCCGAGCGAGATGGCGAGTAGCCGCGCGCAGAGCCAGAGTGCGGCGGGACATAAGAGGAGTGCGAGTGTGTTCAGTCAGACGAGCAACAAGAGCACGAAACGGGCGAGGAAGTAGGGCTTCCTCTGGGCCCGGGATGCCTCAGGGGAGAGGAAGGATTGACCATGCATAGCGTTGGCGTTTTGGGAGGGTATCATTATTGCTAGGGTTGGGCTGGGAGGATACTGTGCTGACTTGAAAGGTCAAAACTCAGCATGCCCATTCATAATCACGAGGGTCACATTCTTCTATGTTACAAGAAGCCAGTCCGTCATCATGACTTGCCATGATATAGTCAGAAGAAAACTCTTTGGTATGCGAGCAATTGGACAATCTCAACGAAGAAGGAAATGGTCTATCGGGGCGCCAGAAACGACAGCATGCGGTTACTTAAACATAAGAGAATCATCCATCCACGGCCTAGTTCCTTCCTGAGGCCGAGCTCCCCATCAAATTCAGCTCTAATCAGAGCTTCAGCTTTATTGCGAGTAGTCATTTCGTCTCGCCGTACTTTTGGTTGTGAATTGCAATAGCACTGCCGCACGTTAGCCCTACCCAGACAGGAAAGCACCACCCAGGGTTCAACATACCGACCGGACGGATCCGTCTGCTTACTCCACGTCGGCGTCCACCGCATGACCGTCTTCGCGCAATGCGGCGGGAAATGCTCGTCAAACATGGTCCGATACCAGTACGCCTCCTTCGAATCCGGAATATCATCGCCCCACTCGGGCTTGGGGTTCTTCATCATCTCGTCCGTGACCTCGATCTCGGCGCGGTCCTTGAGCCCGTCGATCCAGCCGTAGCCCACGCCATCCGAGAACTGCTCTTTCTGGCGCCAGAGGATCTTATCGGGCAGGTACGGTTTTGTGTCCGGTTCGTCGGTCGTGTCGAAGGCTTTGCGCAGAATGTACTTTTCGATGCGGTCTTTGGTGATCATCTTCTCGATGGGGTCGATGTTCATGGACACGTTGAGGAATTGCTTGTCGAGGAAGGGGACGCGCGCTTCGACACCCCAGGCGGACGTGGATTTGTTGGCGCGGAGGCAGTCTGCGAGATGAAGGTTCTCCACTCTTCGGATGGTTTCTTGGTGGAACGCTGCTTTGTCGGGCGCGGCGTGGAAGTACAGGTATCCGCCAAAGATCTCGTCGCTGCCTTCTCCTGAGAGCACCATCTTGACGCCCATCGCCTTGATCTTCCGGCTGAGCAGGAACATGGGTGTCGAGGCACGGATTGTGGTCACGTCGTAGCTTTCGAGGTGGTAGATGACGTCTGAGAGCGCATTGAGGCCGTCTTCGATCGTAAAGGTAAACGTGTGGTGCTTCGTTCCGAGGAACTCTGCGACTTCTTGAGCAGCCACGGCATCAGGAGCTCCCGGGAGACCGATTGAAAACGAGTTCAACTGCGGGAGCACTTGGACTGTGGCCAACTCGTTGGAGTCATCGATACCCACGAGATGTCCGGCGGCGTGGCCATCTGCTTCCACACCGTTGGGCGCACCGTTGGCCCTCTTCTTCGCGAGTTCGTTCAAGCGCAGAGTTTCCCGTTGCGCAATCGATGCGACCAGGCTCGAATCGAGACCCCCGGACAGAAGCACGCCATACGGCACCTCGGCCATCAGCCGCTTCCGCACCGAGTTCTCCAGTGTTGACCTCAGTTGCTTATAGTCCACCGGAGCTGTGGGAATGTTCGTAGGCTCCACGAGCCACTTGGGGTCAAAGTACCGTGTGAGCTTGTCTGTTTTCGAATCGTAGATGTGGCCGGGCGGGAAGGAGATGATGTCGTCGCAAACGGGGTGGAGGCACTTCAGCTCGGACGCAAAGTATACAGCTCCAGGTGTCGTGCTCGAGCGGCCGAGGTAGAAGGTAGTGATGCCGATGGGGTCTCGCGCCGCAATGACGCGGTTCTGCGTCTTATCGTGGAGGACCCACGAGAACATGCCGTCCAAGAAGCGCGGCGTGTCAATGTCATGTTCCAGATACTGTGCACATCAGCCTTCATCCCTCCCAATTCGACGCGGTCCCATCCTTACCAGCGGAATGATAACCTCGCAATCTGAGTGTGTCTTGAAGTTGTACGGGGTCTTGAGGCCCTTGCGGAGGATGCGGTGGTTGTAGATTTCGCCATTGACGGCCAGCGATATGCTCTCGTCCTCGCTGAGCAGCGGCTGCGCGCCCGAGTCTGCGCTATTGTAAGTTCTTGCCCACAATCAGCGTCGTGTGACCGCATACCCACGCCGACGATGCTCAGACGCTCGTGGACCAAAACTACCCTGATCAGCACAATCCAGCATGTACGGCTCCCCGAGGACCTACTGGTGTCGTCCGCGATATGGCTGCCACCTGCAATACCTCAGTTATCACGTCCCCGGCGCATAGTAGGAGGCGGCTCACTCCAATCTGGGCCCCGATGTCGGACGCTGTCGCAGTGAGTCAGTACCCCAATGGCAAATTCGAAGAGGCAAACTCACGCCTTGCCCATCTTCAAGGCCGTCGGCTTGAACTTTCGCACATCGGGGTGCCTGGAGCCAGTGTCAGTCACGCTTCAAATTTCGGAGGGGCACTTCAAAGATCAGTCGCATAACGAAAAGGGAAACGGCACCTGTAACACGCAAAGATTCCACACATGTTTGCGGTTGAAAGAAAAGTGAGGTAGTGAGAAGAAAAGCCAGGCGGGACAAGCTCCGTTTATGTAGATGGCATGGTCCGACTCTTCTTGGGCCAAAGAGAAATTGTTGTAAAGCGGCTTGAGTCAATCGCGCGCCGGAGACGCTTCGGCGGCGCTGCCCCACTACCCACGTTCGCCGGACGCGCCCTTCGCGTAAAGCCGCCAATGCCCGTGTGATCATTACTCCCGTCATCGTCAAATGCTCGCGCAGAGCGAAAATACCGTGCCACCAGTTCGTGGGATGCAGAAAACCGCTCGTGAGGGGCATAGCATGATGACATGCACCCCAATGATCGCCGGTAACCTTATTCCCCCACACTATGCACATGCACGGGCGCCAGGCATCAATCTTCGCTGCTCGTGACCATACCTGCATGCATGCCATGGTAGAGAACATCCCGTCTACAGTCGTGAACAAATCATATTGTGAGCAAGTGTTGATACAGGATGATGGCGCCTTGCTGTGAACATGTTACTGAACCCCTCGCTCCACAGGCCTCAGCTTCTCCACATGCTGTTACCCAAAGAAGAAAACCTGCCTGCGAGCCCGGGATAAATTTAGGGCGTAGAGAAGAATCGAACAAAAGGAATTACTCCCTCCGCTGCACACGCCACGTTCCGTCCCTATTTCCATACTGCATCGATCGAGACCACCATCATCTGACACCCCACACTTCCCCTCTTCCGCTCAAACCTGGGGCCAACGCCGTGGGCCGCTCCACTAGATTGCTTGCTGGCACGGGATATTGCGGGGGAGCGGGATCAAAACAAGAAGTAGGCCAGAAGGAAGCTCAGCAGACATAGGCCGGCCGTTATCTGGACGGAGACGCCACCTGTGGGTGCCTGCTGGGTGATCGCCGTTTGCAGCTGCTCCTTCGAGCCGCTGGCGGGTTCTGACTTGCGCTGACGCAGGCCACCGGATGTCTCGACCTGCTGCTTGAGCTTCACGATCTGGGCTTTGGCCTCGGCCAGCTGGGCTTGAAGCTCTGCCGACGACGTGGGGACAGCGCTTGCGACGCTCGCCACCGCTGCACCCACGGTCGATGAGATGCCAGAAGTTGCGGGATTGTGGGCTGACTCGCGAGCCTGGCCAAGGTTCCGGCTGTCGGCGGGGCGGGACTCGGGGCGGGAAACGGATCCAACGGGCTGCTCGGTAGAAACACGCTGGGGCGTCACGGCTTCAGGGGAAGGAGACGTGTGCAGCGACCGCTGGTCCTGATGGCCCACACCATTCGTCTTCGGGGGCGGCGTTGCCTCAACATCGTCGGCAGGGAGGAAAATGACCCTAATCTTCCGCTCCTGGATAGAGGCCTTTGATGTCTGCTCAATATTCGACCACTACCACCAGGTCAGCCATTGTCCCACACGGGCTGGGGGTGTCTTCGTACGAGGGATGCCACGTTGGCAAACTCCTTATCAGCGGTGACAAGCACGGATTGCACGAGGAACTTGTCCCTGCACTTTGCGTCTGGTGGCGGGTCCTCTTTCATTGCTTGGAGGAGAACTGAGGTCATACGTCAGCTGGTTGCATTAATCCCGCGGGGGCCACGAGGCAATATCCTACTCTGGACTTCGACATCGTCACCGGGCTCAATGCGGCCAGAGTTGGGCCTGACACAGTATCTACATCATTCAGCGTCAACGCGGTGGGGGGAAGGGAGGGAGGCGCAGGCGCATACTGCTTGGGAGCTGTGGTTTTGACCTGTGCTTGTCAGCGGGCGGCTCGAGACAGAAGCACCTAAAGAGCGCGCATAGAGCGCATGGCTCGATTGCTCACCTTGAAGGCCACCGGGTCGGAATGCGGGTTCTTGAGCCGCAGCGTCTGCGAGACCTCGTGCTGGAAGGGTCCTGCCAAATCTCAGTATGCGTCTCCTCGTCGCCCTCACTGTGCTCGGTACTGACGCTTGAAGCCAAGCTCCGGGGGATCAAGCTCGACGGACATGGTGAGGGTGCGGGCGGCGCAGGTGGTGGGGGAGGTTGGTAATCAGATCGGACGCGGGATTGGCGATGGACAGCTGGTGCGCATGCGACAGCTCGGCGGAGAGCGGGAAAGTAGGTTCGACAGCGGCGGCCTTCAAGGAAAGTCCGAAAAAGGCTGTAGGGAGTGCGCAGGGAGCGGGTGCGGTGTTGGTGAAAGGGAAGCACGGCGTCGGTATGGTGTCTAGGAGCCAAAACAAGCGAGCTGGGTCAGTGGCCGGGACGTTGGTGACCTCACCCTGCCGCGCCCTGACGACCCGGAGCTTTCTCCACGCGTAGCGCACGATCCACGGCACTGTCGTCCATAGACTTGCTGAAGTGTTACCGTATCTCTTAGACTAGACAGGCGAACTGTTCCCTTGGTACTTCATATAGTCACCTTTCCCAATTCACGTTTTCGCCCCGCTACTGCCTACCGCCCCTCCCTCACCACTATAAATCGAGCGACCTCTAGCAAACCCACCCAGCACCTACCCTGAGACTAATACGACACGGCCCGACAGATTATTTAGCCTTCTCCCAGTCCACGACCACTTCGACACCACCCTTAAACACACCGCGCGCCCAAGATGCCGTCAGATCTCGAGCAGCTGCTCGACATGGGCTTCGACGGCGAGCGCGCCAAGCTCGCTGCCAAAGCAACCGGCAGCCTTCAAGACGCCATCGACTGGCTAGAGAAGAACCAAGACTCGTCCATCGATGAGCTGCAAGCCGCGCAAGTATCCGCCTCAACGTCCGATGAGCCGCCCGCCCTGAAGCCCGGCGAAGAAGCCCACTCCCTCGTGTGCGAAGACTGCGGCAAGAAGTTCCGCTCGCAAGCCCAGGCCGAATGGCACGCCTCCAAGACCGAGCACACGAATTTCGCAGAGTCGACCGAGGAGATCAAGCCCCTCACCGAGGAGGAGAAGAAGCAGAAGCTCGCGGAGCTGAAGGAAAAGATGGCGGCCAAGAAGGCGGCACAGGCGGAGCAGGACAAGATTGATCGGAAGAAGAATGAGCAGATCCGGATGAAGCAGACAAAAGAAACGCAGGAACTGAAGGAGGAGCTGCAGAAGAAGGAGCAGCTGAAGGAGATGCAGAAGAAGAAGCAGGAGAAGTTGGACGAGGCGGCGGCGAGGAAAAAGGTGCTGGCCAAGCTGGAAGCTGACAAGCTTGAGCGCAAGAGGAAAGCCGAGGCTGAGAAGGCAGTGCGAGCGGGTCGGGCGCCTCCTCCAGTTCATGAGCCGGCTATGCCGACCTCATCGGGACCGACCACTTCGAAGCCCGCATCCGCATATACCGAGACGCGACTCGCCCTCCAGACGCCGACAGGACGCGTCATGAAGATCTTCCCAGTGGAGACCACACTCTTCGAGGTTGCCCACTCGTTGGAAGAGTCCGGTGTCCAGGTCAACTCCTTCACGCAAAACTTCCCCAAGAAGATATTCGACAAGACGGACTTTGGCATGTCCCTGAAGGAGGCGGGCATGGTGCCTAGCGCGGCTCTGATCATAAAGTAGGATAGGATTGGGGTCTCTCTGATGGCTGGGAACATCACGACGGTGGTTTACACAGGCCACAGTATATCGACGAATCCTGCATATAGTCACCAGCGCGGTATGGCCATGGCAGTAGATCTACCATATATAGGCGGCTGTGCTCTCCATCTAGGTATTTGGGGTCTATCTCGGTGCGAGGTATGCTCAACGAAAAGCTCAAGCTAGATCAATATTCTCTTAGACGATATGCTGGTGGTTCATAAACTCCATGAGATGCGATCCGTTCCGGACCCCCGTCATCACTCATACTCATCGATATCAAACCGGCCCATCTCCTTCTGCGTACTACACCATTCCTCACTTGCGAGTCCCCTCTCTTTTCTTCTCACCACCGCTACCACATCCTTGCACCAATCACAAGCAAACATACATGGCGTCGGCCCATCATCCGCAAAGTACTTGGCAATCAGCCGATGTCGACACTTATCCGTAGCTTCGCAATATCTGACCAGGGCTTGCAGACTCTTCGCCCGATTGATCATTTGCTGCTGTTGCGCTGCCACACCACTCCCCTTCTGTGGCTGCTGTGCCTGGTCTCGGGCTAGCATAGTAGCAGCGCGATCACGATCCTCGCGGCCGTAATAGAGGATGCAGACGCTGGCTTTACCGTCGCGGCCGGCGCGTCCAGCCTCTTGATAGAAACCCTCAAACGACTTGGGGATTTGCCAGTGCACCACGAAGCGGACGTTTTCCTTGTCGATGCCCATGCCAAAAGCGGTAGTTGCAACGATGACATCGTAGCCCTCCTTGTTGGCTACCCATCCGGATAGAGCATCCGCGCGTTCTGTGTGCGGGAGGCCTGCATGATATGGCTTCGCGCCTATGCCATCAGCGCGGAGTCGGGCGGCGAGCAACTCGCAGTCTTTGCGAAAGAGGGTGTAGATGATACCGGGGACGTTGTCCGTGCGCTGGTTCTGGGATGTGAGCTGTGAGGCGCGGTCGGGGTCTTGGGCGCGCCGGGCGTGAGTGGCTTTAATCCAGGCGAGGAAGTCGGGGTAATGATCTTCTTCGTCGCATTTGAAGCGGACTTCGTAGTGTAAGTTCGGCCGGCTGGTAGTCATGCGGAACATTTTGAGCTTGGCCTCGTCCAGGCCGAGGGTCTTGATAATGTCTTCTCGAACTCGCGCAGTAGCCGTGGCTGTGAGGCATATAATGGGGACATCTGGGAACTCGGTCTTGAAGAATGAGAGCTGTTGGAAGGAAGGACGGAAGTCATGGCCCCACTCGCTCACGCAATGGGCTTCGTCGACGGCGATTCGAGCGAGCTCCCGCTGAGAATGCACGCTACGCAGGAGCTTCCGGAATGAATCCAGCTGGCAGTATTCTGGCGTGACGTAAAGTAGACGAGTCAAAGGATGTCCGCATTGGAGATCCTCGATGATCCGTTTCTTAGTGCTGGGCGTAGTGGTACTGTTGATTGTTTCTACTCGGACATTCGCTTTTCGCATGGAAGCTACTTGGTTGTTCTAGCTTCTGTCAGGCGTTTTCCAGATGCCAATCAACCTTACAACGTACCATTAAGGCGAGCAGTGGCGATATCACTATGGTGACTTCAACGCGTCAGTACGCGTCATATCTTCGGAACAATCAACGTACTTCCAAAATCGACGACGGCAGGCAGCTGGAAGCACAAGCTCTTGCCAAACGATGTTGCCGCCTGCAGAAACACATCTTCGCCTTCCAGCGTAGCTATAATAACATCTCGTTGGACGGGTCTATGTTTGGTCAGGTGACGGAGCGAAGAATCGAACAACCAGAAGAACACACCTGAAATCTCTCTTTCCAAAGACACGTCGGAGCGTGAAGTTAATATCATAATGTGTTCGCTTCCGTTTGCCTGGCATCGCGAAGCCGTGATGAAAAGTGGGATGTGAGGAATCTCGCGCTTGTGTGGCCAGATTTACCACTTGGGTCTCAGGACAATACACGATTGTCGGCTGCAGCCTGTGGGCATTGTGACGTCTTCCAAGAGAGGCTGTTTGCGATGTGTTCGTATTGAACAGGCAAAGGCGACGCGGGCATCTAGCCTACCCGGGCACGGTGTCACGTGGGCGCTAACACCAGTCCGCTGGACGTCATCCAATCAAGAAGGCCCGGTCTCATCCACCACACAACCCTCTGAACTCGAGCAAAAGCTGAGCTCTACTTCCTAAAGGGGTGGCTGATGACTGTCAAAGAGCTCTCTTCTCTGCCCAATACGACACATCTTCAGAGTACATCTTTGACGTCTCTTCTCTATTCCAGAAGTCATTCCATGATCGCAACAACCTGCCTTGGCATGGGCACTGATCTGTGATCCATCCCAGATCAAGATGGATGAAAGTCAAGATGCCACACCAAGTTCTAAACCGACCCATGGGATAGCTCCCACGATCTGCATCCGAGATTTTGGTTCATTCACGCCCAGTGAGCGCTCAACCATCGTCGACAAGGCGGCTAAGGTCGAGATGATGTCCTTTCCTTCAAGCGAAGCCTTCGATTTTGATGCAGAGCTCAGAAAGAAGAACACCAGGGTGATGCTAGCGGTCAAAGAAGGAACGACTGCAGAGCTTGTGGGATATTTGGTTTATGCCAGAAAAAGAAGGCTAACCCTGCTTCACAAGATTCGCGTCCATGAACACGAGAGGGCGAAAGGTGTGGGCAAATGTCCCATGCATTCCCTGCGCCAGCTCGTAGAGAAGGGAGGCTGTGACAGCATTCATCTATGGGTCGACGAGGCTCGCAGACCTGCAAGAGCGCTTTACGATTCCCAAGGCTTTCGAGAAATCGACCGATGCCTCGACTACTACCGGCAGGGGCGAACAGGCTTGAAAATGCAGCTCTTGATCGAGAAGTGATAAAGACACGTAGGTTAGTCTCAGATATGTTGAGGTGGCAGGAGGTCGCCATCCCTTGCGCGTGCCCCCAATTACTTCGCAGCCCATCTTCAACATTCCGCTGCCTCACCCGCAAGCAAAATGCAAGGCGCCCCGCCTTTAACGCGAAGACGCGTTTGAGCGCGACAGAGAATTCCGACACCCAAGAAAGAGATGGCTGTACGGAAGGTCTTCAGCGTTTCTGCTCCCTGTGCTGTCTTCACGACAGAGACCCTTTACGATTCATCGTGATGGTGACTTTGCGGTAAGTTACAGTTTTGTATGCGTCTAATCATTTAGCATGTACTTACGGAGTCTTAGAGTGCTCGTGATGCCAACGACAGTCGTTGCGCTTTTCATCGCAGTCGTCACTGCAGCACCACAAGACAACTTTCCGCTCAACCTGCAATTCCCACCCGTTGTGAGGGTTGACGAACCGTACAGCTTTCAGTTTGCGCCTACGGCCTTTCAGCGAAACTCAGACAAGCTTCAATATTCCCAGTCGGAAACCCGTCATGGCTGCACATCTACAGTGGCAACCGAACACTGTGGGGCATCCCAGGACCAAACGATATTGGGGAACCTAGCTTCACGATTGCGGCAGCAGGAGAAGCTGGTGCTGTCGCCAATATGGAATCCGAGTTGCTCGTCTGAGAAGACGCAGGCCCAAGAGTGAGCAGCAACGTCTCACAGCAGCTATCGAAATTCGGTCAGCTCTCTGGACCTCAGAGTATCATCCTTCAACCGTCGAAACCGTTCGAAGTCAAGTTCACTCTCGATACTTTCCGGGCCAACGGCAAGCCGCTCAAATATCATGCAACGCTAGGCGACCACACGCCACTTCCTGCGTGGATCAGCTTCGATGAACGGTCGTTACGGTTTGCAGGAACGACTCCTCCTTCTACGTCTATCAAGTCTTTTGACATAATTCTGCTTGATTCGGATACATCGGAATATGTGGTAGCATCGCTCTTGTTTACAATCGTAATCAGCTACCATCAGCTGCTGTTCAAGCCTCTTACACAGACGTTGGGCCTGTCAAAAAGCAGCAGGTGGGAGTTTCAGGCTTGGAGGGCAAGCTCTTTCTCGACAACGCCACTGTCATGGATGAAGATATTCGGTCCGCCGTTGCCGATCTCCCAGGCTGGTTATCATTCGACGCGCGCTCCTTCGATATAAGCGGAAAGCCTCCGCCTGGCTTGATGTCACAGGACCTCAGCATCACCGTGCAAGACAGGTTCGGGAACTCTGCGGAACATGCTATCCATATCGCCTTCGCTTCGCGGCTTTTCGTGTCGGAGATCGGCCAACTGAACATCACCTTGGGCGAGCCCTTCGAGTACAGCATACCAAGATCAGGCCCGACTCATGATGACGAGACCGTCAACATGGATCTTGGGAGCTTGACAGAATGGCTGCACTTTGACACAAACGCCCTCTCCATCCATAACACAATTCCCGGAAGCGTGGGAGCAAGTAGTATCGAGAGTTCAATGACGGCAACCTCTGGTGACGGCACCTTGACCGACTCTCAAACCTTCCAGCTTCGGATACTAAAACGTGGAACACATCAAAATCCCGTGAACGCGTCTACCGATTCAGGCGCGAACCAAGCTGGCGAGAACGAGAATGCCTCGAATGCGCACACGATGTCAAAGAGGAAGAAATCAGGCATCATCATTGGATCAGTGGTCTCCGACCTGCTCGCGGCCATTATATTATTCATCTTCATGCTCTTCTTGTGCCGGTGGAAGAAGAAGACGAAAGGCTACATCAGCCCGAATACACCGCGGAGGCCACGGAAGACGGACGTCTCACGCCCGATTCTAATCCCAGAAGAATGGGCCGACATTGATAGGGCGCACGGTATAGATCTCGAGAAAGGCAAGGCCGATGATGTCTCAGAACGAACGCCAGAGCATCCTCCTCAGATCGCCCTCGATTTGACGTCGAAACACCAGGGTAGCCATTCCGCCGGCAGCTCGATCGCTGATGTTGAGGACAAGATACTCACTTCTTTCCGTCGATCGTCTTGGGGGTTTCAGGACGAAGCCGGACCATCCCACCATCCACATGACTCTATGAAAGTTCCGACGAAGATGCTGAGGAGAGAGTCCGATAGCTCTCTGCAGAAGCATAACGGTGTACAACTCAAGTGTACAGAGACTCCCAGCGACGCAGTTCCGGCCTGCCTGTCAGCCGACGCTTAACTGGTCTCGGGCATGGAAGGCACGCCTACTCTCCATCTCGAAGCACCAACAACTTCTCTTCGTTTCGTCGACCCCTTAGCTCCAGCACATATACCACGGCTACAAATTCTATGAACATGCTATCGACCGGTCCCTCTGCCTTTCCTCAGCCCCCGACAACACGGCACAGCATGCGGCTAACGACGCCCGTCGAGAAACGTCGCAGTATACGACTAGTCACCGCCTCTACCTGCGATAGCTTGCTTGATCGCCGTACTATTGATGAGAAGCGTAGTAGTTACATCCGCAAACGAGCATCTGCGCAGAACCCCTCGAGCTACAAGTTCCTGCCAACCTCTATTGTCGATTCCAGCCCCATACTGAGGACCCCTCTCACTCCGCGATCGACAAATTGTGTCAAGCCGAGCGACGATGTCGCCAGTAAGGAGAGGGTGTGAAAGGAGCTGCCTGGCAGTCTGTACATTCGTACGCCTGCCGACACCCCTTCCCCTAGTGAAAATACCAAATACCCTGGCAGTCTGCGGAAGAATCGGACCCCCTCGGGAGTTTTTACGTAGATATGCCGAGATACCGCCAGCGCCGCCCGCTCATGGCCCTGCAGACCAGACGTCCGTCCGGCCAAGCACCGCTGTGTACACCGGCACTGGTCCAGGCCATCGCGTAAGCACACAGTATAGCCTGCTCGCCACTGAATTGAAGTTAGACCTTAGTAACTTGAATAGTGAGCTGATCTACAATGATATGGACATGAGCGCAAGCGAGTACTCACAGGAAGACGACGTCATTGAGGGGTATGGCCGGCGGACGACAATACAAACTGGACCATATGTTCTCCCTCCTTTGAACATCAACACCGAAAAGTCCAAACATAGTAGCAAGCGTGGAAGCAAGCGAGATAGTAACCACGAGAGCAAGAGGGGAAGCAAGGGAGAGTTGAAGCGGAACAGTCAGCGCGATCCGACGCCCTAATCTCTAGTCCACGAGCACGGCGGCAGGGAGAACCATTCGTCAGCCTACAATCTTAACGATGCCCTCCCCTCGATTGTCCCAACCAACTACAAATACGGCAGCGGAAACGTCCCGAACAAAGGGCAAAGGAAAAGCAACCGCCTCCCCAGAATGCCCCAAGACCGCCATCGGGCTCCGCCCTAAGCACCACTCTCGCACACAGTCCCGCACCACCCATCGCCGCTCCAGCGCCCAGCGAAACAGCCACGGGCGGCCCCTATCCCATGTATATTCAACCAAGGAGCGGCACTCGCGCAAGTCTATCCATTCTCGCACACAGTCTCGGCAATCCATCACAGCACCAGCGAGGAAACTAAGTGATCACTCACGCACACAGTCATCCGCATATCCTAAACTCGACACCGGTAAAAGCGAGCAGAGACAGCAACACTGCACCGAGCACCACGCGATCCCGGCAAAACACCAATACGTCACTCTTCGAATGCGACGACAATGGAAACATCAAAAATTATGCCCTCCATGAATCGCCCAAAATCAAACAGCTGGGCCGCAACAGCATCGGTATGCGCACCTCGAGCGGCCGCATCGTCACTTCTAGTGCTAGAAACTCAAAGCTAGCTCAGCTCCATACATCGCCCTTTTACTACAGCAAACGCGACAAAGCAATCCCATCCTACCAGCTCTTGACCTCGCCTCCACCTACGACGCCCGAGCATCAATCTATCGGGCTGGGCTTGACGTTGGGAGGGGCAGAGGATACGCCTGAACCTGAGTTGAGTCTTCTTGGTGATGGGAATGGGGGAGTCCGGAGCGGGTGCGTCTTGTGGAGGGAAAGGGGAAGAGGCCTGCTAGCGTGGAGGTTAAGGAGGGACAGGGAGGAAATGTCAAGGGGAGGAAGACGTGGGGAGGGAGTCTGAGGGGAGTGCTGGGGAGATCGGGGGGGAGTTTTTGGAGTGGGGGGGATAAGGCTTTTGTTTGGCGGTTATGGTGTTGCATTATGATGGATATGCTTGATATCCTTTTGCCGTTAATCCCCTTTGCTTGGATCGTATACCATGTTCTTGGGTCTTAGGGGATAGTATAGCAACGAGTCGTGCATCCTTATCGCACATAAGATAGATGCCGAAGCCAACACGACGAGTGCAAATGCGACCTTGGTCCCCACGCATGCCGAGAATCAAGACAAATGCTATAACGCTGCATGCTACTGAAGCAAGCTTTACCCAAATCAGTTTTAGCTCATTGCTTCCCGTACCCACCGTATGTTGTCGTATATACAAAAGATTCTGTCGTGCGCAGGTACAGTCATTATTCACAAAGTTGATGTGACGGTGGAGGGTGATTATGCAGCAATGGCGACAGTGTGCTCGCCGTTTCCGAAAGCGCGGAATTGGATGAAGATGGTAATGTCTTCGACCATGGTGCCTAGGGAGCCGATGAGCCAGGGTAGATTGGTGAGGAAGTACTCCTTCTCGAGCGAGTGAAAGAGGATCTGCGTTGGTTAGCAGCTACCCATAAGCCATGACCTTGGACTTACTCCTGCGCCATATGTAGCGTTTCCCAGGAGCGAAAGCATGAAGAACAGCAGGGACAAACCCTCGCATGACCTCTCCTTCTGGTTCTTGATGATCTGTGGTATACGCGCTCCGAGGTAACAGACCGCACTCGCGTACCCGAGGATCTGGGCACCGAGTGCCATCTCCGTGTCTGCGCTATCGTCTTGGGTGGGTGTCGGGATCCACACGCCAGTCTTCCAGGCAATGGCCCATCCTGCGGCGCCAACGACGCAGACACCCAGGATGCTAAGGCTGTTCTTGACCCACTGATTCGCCCCATCCTCCTCCTCCACCAAGCTCGGTAGCGAACTCGCCCGCCTCCGTCTGCTGAGGGCAGAGCTCCTCCTTCTGTGGCTTCCAGGCAGCCCCAAGTTGCTGCTGTCCCTCCTCCCTAGCAGCGGCTGGTCCACGCTATCTTCGCTCCGAGTAGACGCTTTGCGTGACTTTCGCGCATTCTTGACATTATAGTATAGACATTGGCCAATGAGGATGAGATCTGCGAAGCAGAAGTACACGGCGAGCGCGATGACGGTGGGCACGAGACCAGCCCAGACGGCGCCTGCGAGGTTGGTGATGTCGCCGATGAACCACACGGCGAGAAAGGCAAGGGAGATGCCGTCGGCGGAGCCTTGCTTGTAGTTTTCTATGAGTTGGGGGACCTGGGAGTGTTAGCTTCCACAGACGTCGAAGTACAGAAGTGTTTCATGTTCAGTCGGTGTCGTCCGATAAGAGACCGACTCACCAGCAAAAAGATCCACGAGGCGAGCGAGATGGAGCCAAAGACGCCGGACAAGGCTTCGTGCGCTGTCAACGGCGGGCCCTGCGCCAGGGCTGCAACGTGCTGCAGGACCATGTTGGAGGAGTGGGGATTGGCGAGGCGTCTGCTGCGAGCGCTGGGGAAAAGTCGGAGACGCTGCGAGGTATGACGCAGCACGCGCTGGGGCTCGCGATGCGGAAAGCGAAAGGATTGGCAACCGTGTGCTTAGGCGAGCCGCGATCAGCCGAATCGTGCGTCGTGGTGGTCTCGAAGGAGCCGACGGCTAGCGACGCAAAGGAACTGCAGCGCAGCGCAGCGCGGCTTCATATGCTGGGTGTCGAGAAATTTCTTCTTCGACGCGGAGGCCCCTTTCGTCCCGCGTCGCGAGTCTTGTTGGGACGGCGATGCTGCTCTGGGACGGGGACGACAGACCGCCGCCTCGGGCACTCCCTGTGAGCGTGTGAGCGATGCACGCTATTTTGGTCGCCCGCGCCAAACGGCCGTCGCTGTCGCTGTGCTGCGTGCGCATTCCCTGCCTGTCTGCCCCTGCCCTGGCCCTGGCCCTGGCCCTGGCCCTGTGCTTTTCTCTTCTCCCCGTACACTGCCGCGCTGCCATTTGTACACTCCCGCCTGCGCACCACTCGTTGCCAAACGTCCTTCTTTTGTGCATCCTCGTTCTGCTTCACTTCATCCGCCCGCTAGCCAGCCAGCCAACGCCTGCCCATAACACGTCGGCCCGCCCTTCGCCAATACCTCCTTTAATCAGAGCATTCTCCGTGAAACCGCGCAAGCCTCACCCATATAGGCCCGCCAACACCTCCACACCTGCGCCCACATTCGTTTCTTCCATCTGCAAACATGCTAAGCACGATGCGGACATCGTGGCTCCTCTTCGCTGTCCTTGCGCTCGTCACGCTGTCGTCAGCCCTCAGCATCGAGGAGGTCATCCACCTCGACGGCATCGAGGCCTACCTGCACCACGGCGAAAAGCGACAGGCCCCGGGCACCGGCAGCAGCACCACGACGCAGCCGTCGGCTACCCCCACCGACGAGACGACGCCTACCGATACGCCGACCACAGAGCCGACGACTTCCACCACATCGACCCAGGAAACGACGACAAGCGATGAACAGACGCCGACGACCGCGCCCACCACGTCGACGTCCGAAACTGCCACCCGCCCAACAGCCACCACCACCTCCACATCCTCAACCAATGCGCCCGCATCAAGCAAGACGCCGACTCCGGTCACAACAACAAGACCCGTCGTCACTACCTCGACTCAGCCGTTCACCACCACCTTCACCACCGTCAGCAACAGCCAGACCTTCGAACTGACGAGTACCGGGACCAGCACATGGACCAGCACTGGCTCGGTCGTCGAGACCACATCTGCGCTACCCCAAGAGGGCAGCTCAAGCGGCGGCGGCGGCCTCAGTGACAGCAGCAAGAAGATCATCGGCGGTGTTGTTGGCGGTGTCGGCGGTGCTATCCTGCTTGGAGGTATTGCCCTCGTGTGCTGGCGCATCTGGGGCCGCAAGAACCGCGTCGCCGAAGATGACGCGGACTTGATGGCCAACACCGGCGCTGCGCTCGGCGACAAGCCCCAGAACAACGCCTCGCCTTTCCAGTCGAACCTCGAGCAGTACCACAACCCCGGGGGACGACCAAACGCGGCGGCTAACTTCTAGACGTTCCTGGCTGGATTTGTACATACAGGCCCGACTAGACGGAAGGCAGCTTCACGATTTCGATGACCATTTCGGACCTTTTGGTG
Organism: Lentithecium fluviatile CBS 122367; assembly: GCA_010405425.1. Taxonomy (NCBI): domain Eukaryota; kingdom Fungi; phylum Ascomycota; class Dothideomycetes; order Pleosporales; family Lentitheciaceae; genus Lentithecium; species Lentithecium fluviatile. Next base: position 2,707,998 of record MU005569.1, read on the forward strand.
GACTACCATCTCCGCGGCGACCTGCGCGCGTATGCGCTAGCCGACTACGGCTCTAATACCAACGCGCCGGAAGAGCCGGACGGGAGGTAGCACTTGTGGGTTTTGATGCATTGCAGGCGTGGGTGGGCGCATTGACATTTTCCTTTCTGTTTCTCATCATTTTGGGCGTCCTTTGACAGCGAGATATCAACCCATCCAACTTCCCTCTAGATTGGTCGCGCAAGTGTGGGATATATCAATCACCTCTACTCCACCCATGTATTTGGAGTTGATCCCGTCTACCTTTCTGATTTCATGTCACTCCTTTGTGGGCAAGATTTCGATCGACCCATGTCGTCATAAAAGTTTGTAATTTGTAGCAGTGGCCTGTTTGCATAGTTGGAGCTCTCAATGCATGGTTTGATAGCCGCATCCTTGCCCTTCGTTATGTTCTCTTTCATAGTTTATTGGATCGATTCTTGCGCTACTGGTGCAGATCGCATTACGAACATAGTGGGGAAGTGGGCACGTGGTGAGATGGCGTTGGCAGGTGTCAGACGAGATGGTACGTCAAAGGGGCGGCGATGGTGTTTCAGCAACGTCGCATCTCGGCCACCACATTGCTCAACGGGGTATCGCGAGAGAGCGGCAAAACGGATTCCGCGCCAGTGTGTCGTGGGGCTTTGATGCGCATTTGCAGCGCTGGCAGCATATGAGGCCGTGGGTCGGCTGTCTGGGCTTTTGATCTTCTTTCCGCTCGTTTTGTCGGTTTCTTTTAGGGTTTATCTCACTTGTACTGGGAATACGTGCTGGGCGCTTAAAGATTGGGTTTTGGACTTTGACGGCCAAATCAAGGGTTTAAATTCTTTTACGGAGAGCCTTTCGAGCCGGCGCTTAGCGACTCGACACCGACGAACGAACGATCCTTCGAATGTACCACTCCACACCTCACCACCTCACCAACCCACCTCCAACAATCAAAATGCTCCCCCCACCCCTCCTCACACTCCTCCTCGCCCTCCCGGCCCTCAGTCTCGCCTCCCCCTCCCCCGCCCTCGTCTCTGACGACTACCTCCACCTCATGCCGCGCAATACGCTCTTCTTCCGACAAACGGCGAACCTGCAATCCTTCACAAACGCTCTAGGAGGATTTGCGGCGTCACCGATTACAAATTCTGGTGACGCGAAGCGCCCGTTTCGTGTGGATGGGGATACGTTTACAGACTTTGCGAGCGCGGCGCAGAGGAGTTGTGATAATCAGTTCCAGAAGTGTAGTCAGAACGCGAACTCGCAGGGGAACAAGGGGGATTTGACGGTGGGGGATTGTGATGGGCAGAAGAGTGAGTTTACTTTTTGTTTTGTTTATTGTTGAGGGTATTGATGAGGGTGGAGGGAGGGTTGCCAGTCTGGAGAGGGACGCGCGGTGTGAACGGTGCTGATGAGAAACAGATGAGTGCAATAGTGCGCAGCAGAATGCTCCCGTCACGGACTTCCAGAGTGGTGCCGTTGCTAGCCAAATTATACCTGATCCGGACTTTCCGGACTTCGATTTGATCTGCGATACATAGAAAGTTTGGGTATGGTTCGGGAAGAGAAGAACGTAATCCTTCTTCGGCATGAATTAGGGGCGTAATACACTACTTTTCAGACCAGGCGGACCATTCACGTGGATCTCAGGAGGTCGCACTTTGTTTGGCCAATTTAATAACACAGCAGAGACGGACTCGCCCTCTATACCACAAGGCTAAAGCTTTTATGCAGTATACCACTCTTCCTTTGCGGAAAGTTTGAGTCTCTGTGATGTGTTGGGGCCAGAGCTTCCAACATTCCTTCACCTTCAACCTATCTCGTTCAGTTTCGACAGCTTCCTCCTCCGATACCTTCCATCCCTCCATTTTAGGCATCTCTAGGCACCTCGGCTTCAGACTGGCGATTTCTGCCCTCGCTGATGTCTTATTTGTTGTTGGGACCCTGTTTTTCAAAGGTGTTGTTTATCTGGGGACAAATATTGATGTCAGGGTCTTGAGGGGGCATGCCGTTCTTGAAGGCCAAAAAATCGAAGAACTCTCGACGTGCGTTGCCTAACTATTATTTTCATAAGATAGCTGCATTGTCTGTGTTGAAAATAAGAGTCCTTTTGGCATTAAGGCGCTGAAGAAGGAGCTAATCTTAGATGTCGCTCTTACGCTGTGCTGCCCTTCGACTTGTACTTCTACAGCTGAAGCTGCCTTGCCGCATCCGCCATCTTGAAGTGATTTGTTCCCCCCATTACTCGTAGAGTTGCTTGAATGGAGATTTAAATAAACTTTTTAGCAGACATGTGTGAGTCCATCTGGCTTTGAGTTTCACGTTTCAGAAGACGATAGCGCATGTGCCTATCGCCCAAATGATGGTGTAGTTTCCGTCACGTGATAGCGCCATGACCACGCGTGCAACCGAGATTGGCAAGCGCGACTTCGACGTCCCATCGACATATTCATCAGGTCGTGTATGCCTTGTTTTTCATCAGTTGCATGTCCCCATCGTCGCTCTTTTCGTCTCCTGGTTCGCGGCGCGGTCCCTGCGGCTTCTAGCAAATTTCACTCTGCACACGCCCTATCCCTTTACATCCTGTTAGTGCCTGGTCCGTTGTATTCTCAAAATGACATCACTCAGTCGGATCACGACTACTAGCATGGGCTCACAGAATCCATTTTCGGCATTCACCGCGTCCCGCGGCCCAACAGTGAAAACGATCCAAGGCCTGCTTCAACGAATCGGCGCCGCCACCTCTGGCACCAAGGAGGAGCTGCAACGTCGGCTATTTCTAGAGGTAGCACAATATAAGATACCGAAACTCGCCCAGCACGGAACTGTGCTAAACGGCCCGAGAATACTTTCAATCGATATGGGCATCAAGAATCTTGCATTCTGTGTCGGCGACGTGAAAAGTTCCACAATCACGGGGGAATCGAGCATGGAAGTCACGTCGTGGCGCCGTCTCGACTTGACTGACCAGGCATTGAGGAGCAACGTCGAGAAGAACCTTGACACGGACGTCGTCACCGAAGCAGGGGGGAAAGACACGGATCCGTTCGCACCGGAATTCTTATCACAGACAGCTTACTGGCTCCTGAGGAGAAACCTGCTGTATTATGAGCCAGACGTCGTTCTGATCGAACGCCAGCGATGGCGCAGCTCGAGCTCGAGCGCTATCCAGCAATGGACCGTAAGAGTCAACTCTTTGGAGGCAATGCTGTGGGCCGTCTTCACCACTCTGCAGGCTGAATTCAAACTGCTTCCCGAACGCGAGCGGAAACTGCACAAGAGACCGATGTTCATGTTCGCAGTCGATCCCAAACGTGTCAGCTCCTATTGGCTCGGCGAGGATTCTATCAAGGACATACGATCGCCGTCTCGGGCGAGTGGCAAGGAGGAACTCATAGACGAAGGCGATCTAGAAGCGGAAGACGGGGCCGGGGCCGCCCCCCCACCAGAAGCAGGTAGCAAGCCGGCGAAGAAGGTGACCAAAAGTTTGGCTACAAAGAAAGCAAAGATCCAGCTGCTACGCGCGTGGCTCGAAGCCAATAAGACGTCCACCACCGGATCAGACCCCCTACACAGGCCAACCGTGAACCTGTCATTCCGCGACCAGGGGAAGAATCCGAGGGTCGATGCCGAAACTACACGACAGACCGTCCTCTACTACACCGACCCGCCATCCGAAAGATCCAAAAGGACGCAGATTAGAAAGGATGATGCAAAAAAGGTGGACGATCTTACAGACTGCTTGTTGCAAGCCGCGGCGTGGGTCGCTTGGGAAGACAGTCGGCGGTTGTTGAGGCTTCAATTTAACGAGTTTGGAACGGAATTGGAGGAGAAGTTGGGCAGGAAGTTGATAACGTGGGATTGTGATAATTTGGTATACAAGGCTGTGGGAGGGATGCAAGGACATAAAGGGACGAAGGAGCTGGAAGAGGAAACAGGCATTGAGGAAACGAAGGAGAAGGGAGAGGCGGCTGCCGAAAAGAAGTCAAAGGTCGAAACGAACGGGTTGGAGGAGTTGCAAGAAGCGGTCGCGAAGAAGAGTTCCAAGGTTGGCACAAAGATCAGGAAGAAAGCTGTGAAAGGCGTCGCGTAATCGATCACCGGAACGGCGACATTGGTAGTAAGACGTACCGCCTGTACCGACCTTTAGAAGCTCGTGGCGGCAACACGCAGCCCTTAGATGAATACTCGAGAGATCTCCAAAGAGATCAATGGACGAGATAGCCATCCCTCATACATTGGTCTCCGAAGTTGTTCACCATCGATTACCCGAGATGATGCTCATCACAACTCAGACAAAAGCCAGAACGGCGCCTGATTTGAACAGGTGGGCGGGCTTCTTGTACCGTCTCCCCATTGGTAAGCTGGTCGCTACCTTTGTATCATGGTGACAGGCCTTGCATCGCATCTTGGCGTGATATCCTGGTGCCCGGGTCGCGCGAATGTGAAAGTTGGAAGAAGGTGAGGAGGGATGTCTGAACGGGCAAGCTTATAACATCTGGGCTATGGTGATGACGATCACCACTTCCTGTTCTCCCTCCTTCCATTCAATTTATGGGTTTTACACGCCTATCTGATCCATCCTCTCCCCTCTTCCGACATGATCGCCATACAAGGCTCCGGTCGTTAGTTTGGTAGACTTCAGCGTTCCGCTCCGGCACTTTTCACGCTTCCGACTGTACGCAAGCTAGCATTCTCCATAAGCCATCAACATGCGCATTTTGAAGCAGGCAACCAAACGAATCATAATGGGAATCCATCAAGGTCCGAATTGATCGAGACTTTTATAGAAACTGCGGTGCGGGACCTCACAAGTATTCGTTGTGACTCTGCCAGCAACCGATCTGGACTTCAAGCTGGATCTTGTCAGGCTGCAAATACGTTGCAGCGTTTCGTAGGGAAGATTGACCATCGAAGCGGCAATCATCTCCAAGGGACATGGTCCTGGGACATTGTGTTTAATGAAGAGTTAGGTAGCTTGGTATGACAACAACATTGAACCAATCATCCGTTAATGCGATGCAACACCCATATTCAATCATGAGTCAGCCGCTTCGCCCCACAAACCTCCCATAAGGTTTCAAAATTGCCCCACCCCTCCAACCTCTGCACCTTCCTCGCGTAGTCAGTCGCTCTTTCCTTTTAAAGACAGAATATTTTTTAACTAGGCGGGAAAAGTCGGCATAATTCAAGCGTCACCGACTCAGCGAGTTGAACATCCTCCGTGGCGCAATTGGCTAGCGCGTCTGACTGTTACTTTGCAGTGATCAGGAGGTTCGTGGTAAGTAAATCGAGCTCAGACCATACCTCTCACATGTGGTTAATTTATCCCAGGTTCGAGCCCACGCGGGGGAGTTTTTTGTTTTTTTTGTCTCGTACAATTTTGCTGGCCACTTTTTAGTGGTTTGAGTTCCAGTGTCGGAATAGCTAACATTTCTTTTTTGCAACTAACCAGCTCTACGTGAACATTCCTGTTCTTGTACTCGTCTGTGCATTCGTTGTTCTAATTCGCTTCTTTATCATTCGGGTGCACGTCTGGCCTGGCGGCTCTCGTGGCTTGGACGCCTCCGGTGAAGTGCAGGGACGAGACGATCGACAGGCCTGTTTGGCGCTCGGGGATTGGGTAGCGAATAGTTTTTGTACAATCAGGCATTGTCTCTCAAAATCCACCGGCTCCGCTCTTGCAGTAAACGAATCTTAGGAACCAAGTGTTCCCTTACAGTTGATGTAGAAGTACATATTAGAAAAAGCCCAAAGATACTGTGTACATGTATAAAACAGATCCAGTTCATTCTCAGAAGACCAAGAGGTAAGATTTGATTGATTTTGTGTGCTTGTACAAAGATCACGAGAGACTTCGAATAGAATGCTACCCTCACATCAAATGATGTCTCCTGTTGAGCACAAGGTCCGAATAATCTCAGTGCGTCATGACTTTCCCACGCATGCCTTTCCGCATAATTCTCACCGGAACCGAATTCCCATTCTGCCATCGTGTCCATAACCAAGAGAAAGACTCGCCCACTTCTTACCCCCAAGCCCCCTGGGAGACTGGCCACTAATACTGGCAGCACTTGACGGCATCCGGCCCAGGGCATCGGTTTCTATGGCATCATCAGCAAATTGTGTGATATAATTCACGCCCCTCAATGTCACACTTACGAGACGAAATGCCCGCCCACGAGGCTGCACCAGTTCTTACCAGCACTCGTATTCGAATTGAGGCACCATCCAGCTACCCCACGGCAGGCCTGTTCGATACAGCATTTGTTGTTGGAGCCTAGCAGTTATCAGCACTGATGGTTAGTTTTTCGTGGATCGAAGGAAAGGAGACATACCACCGGAGCATTGATTGTCAACATAGAAGTTCCCGGCATTGTTGCACGAGACTGGGCTCCCGCAAGTGCCGTGGTATGTCTGCGTGACTCTGTTAGGACAGTGAGGTTCGGGTTTCGGTGCAGCACTTACTACGCCATCGTCCCAGTAGGAACAACTCTCGGCGAGGACGCTGGGGAGGGCTAAAGCGCATGTATATGCGAGTGCGAATAGCTTCATGATTGCTTTGAACGGGTTGTCGAGTAGTAGTCCGAGTGTCATGGCTCTGAAATTGAAGAAACGCACTCCCTATTATACCCAGCATCCATTGATCCCTCGTTACACCGAGGTCGAGAGCACCACCTCAGCTGAGGAGAACGTACGGTGGAAAGCGAAGAATACGAACGCCCACATGTGAAGCCCAGTCGAAGTGCCAATCAGTGTTGGCATCCAGGCACATCAATGCAGAGCCGCAGGTTTGTACCACGACCTAATATCTGGCCCGTCTTGGCAGTGAGAAAACCTTATTCAATCGCGGGCTTTGACACCTAAGTGTAAAGTCGAATGATGGTCGAGTTTGGGCGATGTAATATCGATGAACGCCACCCCCTCTTGCCAATTTAATGATTAGGCAAGTGCCTCGTTTTTGCCCGTACACAATCTTTTTTTTTTCGCAATACCGCCACGATAGGTCTCTATTCTAGCTTCCTTATTTGCGAGAATCGTTCGGCGATATTAGTCACCCTCTCGAGATGCCCGTCTGCAGCCTGTTCAACCACGAGACAGACAGTGTTCGGATCCATCTCATCGGTTTGGTTCGGGAACTTCGCGTTGGGCCCGAAGAAGAAATTGCCTGTAATGATTATCTGCAGCTCCAGACCGTCGTTGATCTTTTCACGCCATCTGCTTGGGAGTTGGATGCCACCGATGCGGTTTTCGGGGATGAAGTCGGGTGAAGAGAATGTTTGGAGGGTATTGCTTTACTGTTGGTGTTCGGAGCTGACGAAGATTGAGGAAGCCAGTGTCTTGATGAGGAGGCAGATTAACAGTGTTGGAGACTTCTTGACGGTCTGAAGATGGGCTTGTAGCTCGTTGTTGATGAAGTCGTCTACCTGAAAGGCCGGACTGGGAAAGAAGTCCAATCGTTCCCAGCTCTTCACGTCGGGGGACGCTATCTCCCAAAGCTCAATCTCTCCATCTTCCGACATCCTTGGGGCCCAGACACCAACTCGACACCAATGGTCTGGTGTCTTTCCACCATAATTGAAGTGGAATTCTTCGAAGCTCGCCAAGTCCCACATCCAGCCTGTCCACGACCATGACGGGAAACCCTCTCTGCCCCGGGTGAGGCCCTAGTGTGGGTCCTTCCCCAAACCCATGTACATGGGTGATGTACCCACAGACCATTTCAAAGCTTCGCAGAAACAGTCGACTGGAAGCCCGTCATGGAATGTACCGAGATAGTGCCTTGAAGCGGAAAGTGCCTCGGGAAACGCGAATAGAATATCCGAGGAGACTGTTAGGCGTCGCTTCAGGATGTTCTTGAGCTATTGATTATAATAGCCGTTGATGAACATGGCCGGGAAGAAAACGCTCTTGGACCACCTGGAACGATAGGGTAGTTTCAGGGGACGCAGTTGCCACGATATTGTCCATGCTGGGACAGCCATGGTAGCTTCGGGCTTATCGACAAACTCGGGGGAATGGTCTTCGCACCCCGAGATGGTACTTCAATGGAAAACGGCTTGCTCGGCGAGAAAAATCAAGTGTCGCTTAGAGAGGAGGAATTCTTGAAATGTCCGTGCCCGTTCGCACCATTTTGAACTCCAGAAGGCGTCCATCGGGTCGCTATGGAGGGATACGAATATTTGATCTCCGATTTTGCCTGAAGTGGCGGGTACGAAGTTAGTAAAGCTCGCAGGAGGTTGTCAGTACCTGTTATCTCAGGTGGACGCAGTTATCTTGCAATAGACTCGCTACACTTGAACAATAATGCCCGCGCGGTTTGCACGCCAGAAACACGTACCCAATAATTTCGTTGTCCGGGTGCTGCTTATATGCACACCTAGGAGCCCAGTGTTGGAGTCTGCGCCGCATGCTGCAATAACGGTAAGCGCCGATGCTCCGTAAATGATGTCCATCCTCGGAATCTGTGCCATCTTGTCGGCGTTGGTCCACGCTCCACTGCCGTCTCGGTATTCTTCGTCTTGCATAATGCACAGGGAATCTTTCCACAAGCAGCGTTCACCCAGAAGCTGGCATAACCGTATAGCATCCCTAATAGTTTGCGGAATCACTCTTCCTTCGGTTTTCACAGACTGTCCAACATCCGAGTACTTCCCTTCCGGCTCTTTCAATCCTGCTGGACTTATGGACCCTACTTGATTTAGGAACTCTCGGCTCGTTTTATTCAACATGACTTGCTTGACGCCGCCCCACGCATAGCTTAACGCTACATAGCGGACGTCTAGGGAAGCATCCACCAACCACTCTTCTTACACATTAATGAGACGAAAAGGAAAGTCGAATCCCTTCGGAGAGTGGTCCGGCTTGCATGTAGTATGCCCTTCGCATCTGGCCATCCAATCTCTTGCCAGCAGCGGGTTCATCAGCTGCAGCATAGGACGGCCGGTGAATGCGCGTGCATGTTCTCCGTCATCAGCTGTCACGACGGGAAGGAGTAGCACCAGAGCTACCTGCTTCCCGCATGCTTCGAAACTGCAGGTATTGTGCTCTAGGCCTTTGAATTTGGCGAGCGGATGGTTGGATATTCTGATCTCTGTAGACGCTCCGTCGAAGCTGGAGACGCGAGCGAAAGCATTGTGTAGTATTCGGCACAGCTCACACGTGTCGGGCTCTATACCTTGGATGTTTCTGGTCTTGCCGTACGTTTCGCTCCAACATTGGGAGTGAGCGTTGCCGAGTTTGGGCGTTGGACTGATGTCAACGAGCAACGGCATAAGATTCGTGCATCGTGCGCAGAGAGCTGCCGAGCCTGGCCGCTGGACGTGCATGGAGGGCTCTTTGCGGTAGCTGAAGCATGATTGTTAGGGGGGCAATGCTTGGAGGTGCTGAGCTGCATTTGATCATACAACGCGTGCTTCAAGATGCTCTGGATGGACGACCACCATCAGTTCGGTCCGTGAGGGAGTCAGAGTCGACGTTCAGCTCGCAGGCCGCGGCCGCGGTCCGGACTGTTCCCCGAGGTCGTTTCTTTTTGCAGACGTGTGGACTGATGAGGGGCCGTGAGGAGGAGTGGGCGGGATTTCGCTCGAATGGTAGACGAGGCGGAGCATTTCATCGTGCGCTTGGCTTGGCTTGGCGTGGCCGTGGGGGCGCGTCGATCCATTCGGTGGCGATGGACTGCTGAGTGAATGCTGCATCCAGGATCGCGGCCATCAACCACGCATGGCGATGGAGATGCGTCCGTAATATAACTCTTCCTCGCCCCGATGCAGGGCATTCGGGTCTCTCCAAAGAGTGCATCCGTCGGCTCAGCTGCCCAAATTTCGGGGTTTGCATTCTGCCGAAGCGGCGCGCCTCGGCCGTCCGAACCGATGAACCCGGCGCAAATCGCGTCTGTCGTCATTATGTACATCAACTCTCCACCTTTCGTGCTCGTCCCTGTATCCCCAAGACGCTCCGACTTTCACCGGAAAAATCTTCAGCATCTTCTGCCGTGTGGAGGATGCACTCTTGATGGCTTTTTGAGGTGAGCCGGCGCGTGTGTGCAATTTTCCGTGACCTGTGGAGCTAACCATAGCATGTGAAGGCGTCCACCCCTAGTTGGATCGCAGACTTAATTTTTATTATTTTATTTTACCACCTTCTCGCGCACCTGCGATTGATTGAGCGTACAAGATGGCGACACGGTCGCGATCAAGTCGCATCCTCCGGGGGCTGCTGTACACCACGGGCGCTGGTCTCGCCGGCGGCGTCGCCCTCTACACGGCCTACCGTCCGCGCGATATCCCGGGCACCGAAGCCGCAGCGGTCCCTCCCCCGACCTACGGCGAGGGCGGCGTGTTCCGGCCGCCCAAGTTCCCGAATGTCAAGACGCGCGAGGAGCAGATCGCGGACCTGAGGCGGAGCGCTGGGGTTCTGTCGTCGACGGCTGAGAGGCTGAAGGGCGGCTTGGGCGGCTGGATTGGCGGCAGCGGCACCACTGGGGCAGGGAAGGGGAAGGCCGAGGAGGAGCCGTACGATCTGTTGATTATTGGAGGTGGAGCGACAGGAACGGGCATTGCGCTTGATGCCGTTACGCGAGGGCTGAAGGTTGCACTCGTGGAGAGAGATGACTTCAGCAGTGGGACGAGCAGCAAGAGCACAAAGTTGGTGCACGGCGGTGTGCGCTACCTCGAAAAGGCAGTTTGGAATCTAGACTACAACCAGTAGGGCATCTTTGAACCGGCTTCGGAGAACTTGCTAATGAAATATCTGCAGGTACAAACTCGTCGTCGAGGCCCTCCGCGAGCGACGCTACTTCTTGGACACCGCGCCCCATCTCTCGTCATGGCTCCCGATAATGATCCCGATCAGCAAGTGGTGGCAGGCGCCGTACTTCTGGGCTGGCACAAAGTTCTACGACTTCTTGGCCGGGTCGGAGAACATCGAGAGCTCGTACTTTTTGACCAAGAGCAAAGCCCTCGACGCTTTCCCTATGCTGAAGAAAGAAGGGCTCTTCGGTGCTTTGGTCTACTATGGTAGGTGTCGCTTGTGCTTCCCGTTGATCTGGCTAATTCCGCAAGATGGTGCGCACAACGATGCTCGAATGAACGTCTCTCTGGCTATGACCGCTGCGTTGTACGGTGCAACCGTCGTTTCGCACATGGAAGTCACCGGTCTCGAAAAAGACGCCTCTGGAAAGCTCAATGGCGCACGCGTCAAGGACTGCATCACCGAGCTCGACGGCAAGAAACCAGAGGAATTCACAATAAAAGCAAAAGGCATCATCAACGCCACCGGGCCCTTTACCGACTCGATCCGTAAGCTGGACGACCCAAGCACAGAGGAAATCGTGGCCCCGAGCTCTGGTGTACATGTGATTCTACCCGGCTACTACAGCCCTGCAAACATGGGCCTGATCGATCCATCGACGTCCGACGGCAGAGTCATTTTCTTCTTGCCGTGGCAGGGTAACACAATCGCGGGTACGACCGATACCGCCACCAGCGTGACCAAGGACCCCGTGGCCGGTGAAGATGAGATCGAATGGATTCTGAAGGAGATTCGTCGCTACCTCCAGCCGGAGATTAACTTGCGCCGGGGAGACGTTCTCGCTGCGTGGTCTGGTATTCGTCCCTTGGTCAGAGATCCCAACGCCAGCAAGACCGAAGGTCTCGTCCGGAATCATCTTGTTACCACATCTCCGTCAGGCCTCCTTACCTGCGCTGGTGGTAAATGGACTACCTATCGTGAGATGGCTGAGGAAACCGTAGACGAAGCGATCGAGGAGTTTGGCCTGACACCAAAACCCCTCGTCAATGCACCTCGCGTTAGTGGCACCGAGGTCGAAGACGAGGCTCCGCTCGACGGCAAGTGCCAAACGCATCGCGTCCGCCTAGTTGGCGCTCACGGCTACTCAAAGACTCTTTTCATCAACTTGATCCAACACTACGGTCTCGAAACCGAAGTTGCGAAATACCTCTGCACCGCGTATGGAGACCGCGCCTGGACCGTGGCCGCACTCTCAGCCCCGACCGAACACCGCTTCCCCGTCCGCGGAAAGCGCATCTCCACCCTCTACCCCTTCATTGACGGCGAAGTACGCTATTGTGTAAGACATGAGTATGCGCAAACTGCTACCGACGTCATTGCTCGTCGTATGCGATTGGCCTTCCTGAACGCGCAAGCGGCGCTTGAGGCACTTCCTATCGTCATTGACCTGATGAGTGAGGAGCTGGGTTGGGACGGTAAGAGGAAGGAGAGGGAATGGAGTGAGGCAGTGAGGTACTTGGGGAGCATGGGCTTGCCTAAGAGCAAGTTGACGTTGACAAGAAAGGAGGTGGAGAGTGGCAGAGTCGGCAAGTACTCGGACGAGGAGTATCATCTGTATGCCAGGCATGGTAAATTTCCACCCGCGGAGGTAGTGTTGAGCCGATGCTGACTAGTGCGCAGATAAGCCTGATGAGACTCTGGCATCGGATTCGAAGTATCCGCCTGGACATAACCCTATCATGGGCAGCGAGTCGGGGGCAAACAAATAGTGTTGCTCAGGATCCAGAGCTTGCGCCCTGTAGACTTCTTCGTTCATATTGCCCTTATTCGGTTAATAGAAAATTCGGCCCCTAGGCCGCCCGATTCAGCAGCGATCTCGTCGCGGAAGTGTCAGTCTATGAAGACATGCTTAGCTCGCCATCCATACAATCTATCGAACTTCTTCAGAAGGCTTCAGGCTCTCAATCCCTCTTCCAAAAATGATGCAATACCTTCTTCAAGCTCCCACCCTTTTGCTCCTCGTTCTTTCCCTCCACCTCCCCAACAGCAGCAACACTCCCCGCAAGATTATACGCCATTCTCATAACCCCCCTCCTTCGTCTCTCATTCATTTCCGTATTACTAACCCTCGGCCACCACCTCTCCCCATAAAACCTCTTCGCCTCCTCCTTCGTCCGATACCTCAAGATATCGTAATCGCTATCCCGCGTCATCGCCGCGTCTCTCTCCCCCGTCGTACTCGCATCAACAACATCGCGCACGTTGACTCCAAGATCGAGATAGTGGGTTCGCCAGGGCGTGTCGAGGTACTCAAAGTGCGCCATGTAGACGGTGATGCAGCTAGGGGCGATATTGTGGGCGAGTAGGTAGTGCAGGGTGATTGTGTCGATGCCGGCGACGGGGCCCATGATGAAGGAGTGGCCGGATGCAACGGCCGTGTCGATGTTGGGTTGGTAGTGAATGGTGAAGTAGGTAGAGTCTACATCGAGGGGGCCGGAGACGAATGCTACCCTGGGTGCCGTTGGCTGTAGTTGGGATTTAGCCATGGTAGAAAGCTAGGCTGAAAGTCTGTGGACAGTGTGGTTGATCCTGCGGGGAGAGCGTGCTCAGGTTCTAGAAAGGTGCTGTAGAGGCCATGCACGCGTGATGCTCTCAGGTTCGCCCAGCCAGCCTGTCAGGCCTGAAGAGTCGTGCGAAAGTTGTTGCGCTGGTGGCGGCTTGGTGCGCTTGCGGGAATGTAGCAAGGTCTCTTCGTCGATTCGGTCGAGTGTCAACGCCGTAGTCTGGAGAACTCGAACACGTGTGGGTGCAGTGTCAAATGATACTTAGTATTCGCGCTGCAGGCAGCCATGAAACTCTGTGGCTGACTCAGTTCATAGTTGTAGGACCCATGAAGACGAAAGGCAAGGAGCAATTTATGTGAAACTTACACAAGTATATGTAACTTCTTATTTGTGACTGAGGCTGTGCATGGTTATGGGCGCGGGAGGGGGAAGCATGTAGGCGTACATCGGCGTCGAAACGCGAGCGGCTCAACCGCTTCAAGTCGTCTCATAATTGGCCCATAGCCGAGGGCTGTTTGGTCAAGCATACCGCAAATGGCCTAATTACGTCACTGTCCTTAAAGGGTTAGCTACCAGTGTTCCTTCCACATGTTGAAAGCATGAGTATTCGCATTTTTCGGTTGTTCCGATTCATCCATTAGTTTAACAGCAGCCCAACGAAGCCGCTCCAACGAATCGAGCTATGAATCATATTCCCTAATTACTTTGAAACGGCGCTACTCTTATCGAGCACGGGATGTATCTTTACTTAATTCATGTAAACATGCCGTATTGAAGTCAATCTTCTCGGTTTTGAACGTGGCGTTCCATTTTCAACAATCCCCCCCAAACACGTGTGCATGGGACTGGGAAATTGTTCTTGTAGCTATTATTGGGCATACCCTTCTTAAACAGTGCCTGGATACGCTTGCAATCCCCAACGCCGCAATCCGCCAAAACAGACCGATAGAAAAGAGGCAGGTCAGAAGCGGGAGAAGCTTTAGAATGTATCAGCGTACGTGAAGACACCCTCTTGAAAATCGACGACTACTGCCTTTTCCAGATACGCGCCTGCCGCATCCTTGAAGGCTTGATGCACTGGGTCTTCGTTGACATAGTAGTCCCGATCCTCGTTCGATTGAAACTGGACAATGAAGGCGTGACTTATACCCTCCTAGAAGTTACTGTTAGCGATATTCCCACAGGATCCAGGACTGTCACACCTGTAGGTTCTCAATCGAGCTGTCCCTTCCGCCTGTTATCGATTTGATGTACGGAGTCCGCGTGCCAGGACGCATGCATTGTCTCCCCAGAGAGATCATTCTCGACGTGATCTGCTCCTAATCAGCAAACAATTCTATCACCACGACATACCACGCCTACATCTTTGATCTGGAACGGAGTAGCGCTGTCCTTGAATTTGAAAAGAACAATGTGCGTAGTCGCCGGATTGTCTGTTTGCATCGGCCTTTTCGAAGACAGCGTCCGATCAACGAGCCAAATGATGGGATTCAACGTGGTTTGCACACCGAACAAGAAGAGAGCAGGTACAAGCAACAAAAGGAAGCATAGCAAGAAGCTGCCAATGGCGCGTTTCCGGAGGAGCATTTCAGCCGTGGGAGGTCGAGCAGTCGTTGCGTAAAGAGCGAGCGGTCGGTCCTAAGGTGGTTATCTGGGATGCTGCAGCGTGTCTCGCACGGACAGGCCGTCCTTTTCGAGATCCGACATTGATATGAAGCTCAGGAGACGTGTCAAAAGCGGTTAAGTGAATTCGTATACCTCACGTGCGCCGCTAACCGCAAGCAGCAATACCTCGGCCAGTGCTTGAGCCCGGGCCAGCTCATCTCCCGCCTCCGCCTCCGCATCCTCGCATCACATCATGACGTCGCCAGCTTGAGCCATTCCATCGCGTCCAACATGCAATTTCATCATGGCCAAAGTTCCGTCGCGCACAGATCCAGGTCCAGGTCGAGCGGCTCAGCTTTACCGCACGGCCGCCAGATTGCAGGTTTGGGCGGGCGCCAGCTACATGATTGGTGCGCACCGTGGACCTTGGCAGCTCGTAGCTGTGACGTAATGACGGGTCAGGTGAAGGCCCCATCATCGCAGCAGTACAAAAGCCGTGCATTCCTTGTCTCCCTGACCTCATCAACCCCAAAGTCTCGACTCTGCGCACGTCAACCTTTGCCATCACTCCCCCAACCCCTTCACATCCATCCAATCCACCATTCCCACCGCAATGGCTTCACTGCATTGTAAGTTTGTCCTGCCGGTAAACAAAACCGCTATGATCGCCGATCGAGCTGGAATTGAAAATCCGCACGCTTTTACAGCATCATTAGAGACCACCCTTTGCTAACAACTCCGTCTCCAGACCTCCCGCCCGTCAAGCCCTCGGCCATCGCCCTCGGCACCGCGTTCAACCACGCCGTCTCCCTCGCCGTGCTCGGCCCCGTCTTCGGCGACGCCTACCGCCGCGCGCAGGCCGCCAACTCCAAGGAGGAGTACTTCAACACCAAGGAGGCCGCCACCGCCGCCGCATCATGGGGTAGCTCGCTCGTCGGCTCTGCCATCCAGGCATATGGTGTCGGCGCTTTGATCAACGCTACTGGCACCCTCACCTACAAGGGCGCTGCGTACCTCGGCTCTTTGATCTTCTTCGCTTCCGCCGCTCCTTCGGTACGTCATCGCTGTGTTCATGGAAATATTTTCAAGCAAAAGCTAATTGTCACAGGTCGTCTCCCAGGTCCTTACCGAGAAGCGTCCGCTCGACACCATCGCCGTCGGTGCTCTTGCCCGTGTCATGGAAACCGTCGGTCTCTCAATGTTCCTCACCTACTGGGGAACCCGCACCAACCCCTTCGACTAAGCATCTCGTCAAAAGGTCATGGTAGTGGAAGAAGAGTTTATGGTTTCCTTCTGGGGGCATAGATTGATCGTTCGGTCTTCAGTGATGCGAGACGAGACACGAAAAGCCGTGGTGGCTTGCTTCTGGCATGACATATGTAATACTACCTCTCAATTGAACAATTGAATTGCATCAATCAACACATTTCTGTCTCTTGATATCCGTTAATATAGCTGGTCGCCCCAGAGTGTTATTATTATACGTCCTCGTGGAGTTCTTGACTGTGCTTGCAGTGTTATTGCTTGTCCTCTTTGGAGTCCTAATGTTGATCGTCATCGGATTGTTGTTGCTATTCCTCGTTCCTTTGTTCTCAACTCTAACCTTTTGTGGTCAGTGTCACTTGCGCTCCTATTGGACCTTGCCGCTACCCACTGGTCAACCCAAGTCGATGGAGGATCTGGATGCAGAAAATCACCGCAATTGCTGACCGTGTGGTAACGTAATTGGGGAATCGGGTAGGTTGATAATGCCGGTGCTTTGTATGCCAATGTGATTATATTACATGGGTCGAGGAAATTTTGCGTATTGCGGTGGGCCCAGCAATGACACTGATTCTGGACATTTTCGCCAAGGATACATATGCCAATAGCACCAGAACTGGTTTGAGATCAACAATGCTCTTTCAGCGACAACCGTGAGAAGATGAGTGCGATCGCCGAATCTCGACCGCAGTGCTACTTTTTGACCCACTTTGGTCCTAACCGCTACATAATTGTGGTATCGCTTTACTCAGCAGGAACGGTGAAAGGGTCAGCAGAGTTAGGTCCTAGGACTGTGAATCGTCTCATTTGAAGCTTCTTTATCGCTCGGAGTGCACAATCTGCCTGGATTAGCCGAAAGAGAGAACGCATACCACATGCTGCTGTTCTGGGCCGGCCATTCCATCAACCTTCTCTTCGAAGGGTCGTTATACAGCTCGAACTCCCGCCCGGGAAAAGCTAGGAAAGTCCCGCTACTTTGCACTCACTGATAAAAATGTATAGCTCGTAGCCGAGGCCAGCGAAAGCAAGGTAAGAGCAGTCATTTCGCTCCTCGTCGAATTCCGCGCCATGCTCCTTGCCCACGCTGACAATTCTGTCTTCGGGATGTCCTTCAAAGACGACCCGACGCAACGCAGCGAAGTCTCGTTTTAATACCAGGAGATCTTTCATGTGCCAAAATGCGCCAAAGTTGTTCTCGGGGTAACCTCGCCATTGGATACATCGCGGATAAGCAGTTCTTCGATGTTTTGGGGTAGGTTCTGCAATGAACCCAACCGAACGGAATCGATGGTCAAGCATCTGAGCTTCGCAAATCGTTGGAAGGAACCGTATTCGATGAGGTGCTCCACGGTGGCGGCGTTACCACTCTCCACATGAGCTTTGATGTCCTCGTCGTAACGGCACACGGAAAGATCGACGTACAAGCGCTCCAGAGTCGCGATTTGGCTGTCTAGTGCTCGGTTGAGATCTTCCGGCAAGAAGTAGTTGCATTCCATATGCGGAGCTCCAAAAGTAAAACTTTTAAGCGCGCGAAAACTCTTCAGAAAACTCAGGGGAAACTCGGCCGACACATTCTTGCGGTCCCATAAAACCACGAGACACTAGTGACGATCCACAAGGCGGCAGACGGAATGAAGAGCCGTTCTCAACTCGAATCCCAGTATCGATCCGCTTGACATAAAGGTTTTGCAAGGTGGAACGAGAAAGGAAGAGAGCAAGGCCTCTAGAGTCCATGTCTCCCCATTCATAAGGTTCACCAAGGATATAGACAGAATTCAGCGCCGGTAGTAGCGCATGAGCATTGCTGACAGTTGGCTGCACGTGGTTCAATGTAAAAAGCGAAGAGTCGGGCAAGCCGTAACCATGCAGAGGTTCGTAGCTCAGATGCTGAACATTCGGTAGGCGACAAAGCAGGAGAGATAATAGCGCCCAAAACCCGCTCTCCCGAACCTGCACTTTCCAGTCCACTGCTGTAGGCAAGCTCTCAGCTGCTGCTTGGGAGAACGAAGAATTGTCTTCCGGCTGTATTTGATACTCGACTTGGTCACCTGTATCCTCAGAGGCTGCTCTAGGATTTAGAGATTCGTCCTCATGATCGTCGACTCGGTTCTCCCACCTCTCTTCGATGCATAGATCCAGGTCTCTCGTGGCAGACGTAAGGTCGGGTCGCTGGACGATGCTCCTTTTGAAGGTCGCCAAACCACGCTTGGCGGGCATCCTTTCAAACCATTTGCCACCTTCGCCACCTTCGCCGCATCGGATTGGCAACGGCGCTTCAGACCAGATGAATAACCCGGGCTGAGCGATAGTTCGGAGAACTCTGCAGGTGAGGCATAGGTTGTAGAGCGCCTTTCGGTCATCGTTCGGATGAAGCTGCTCCACGGTGTGCCGGACCAACTCGATCGGCTGGTCAAGGAGCCTGAAGTGCGCCGTGCCTTCCATTCCTGTCCCGTCTCAACGCGTTCGCCGGATGGTGACCTGCCTGGAGGGATGGCGAAGCGGGGAGGAATATTGGGAAGCGCGGCATCTTGGGATTCGAGGAGATCGGATGAAGGGGGGACTGCACGATGGGGGGCCCGTATGTGGGAGTGAGATGGACCGGGGTCGGAGGCTGTGAGGTGAGAGAAGGGTGGGTTGGCTTGTGGTTCCTCCCTCACTTGCTGTCAATTACGTTAGTCGCGTTCAAGCGCACGTGTGCGGGCTGGGCAGTGCTTGCCCTCCGATTCAATTCAATTCAATTCAATTCAATTCAATTCAATTCAATTCAATTCTTCAAACTGTCCCAGATTTGTTGGCGAAAACTTAATGCGGGTAGGCGCGTATGACAGGACAGCCACCAGGAGTCGACAGACTTTTGCTCTCGGGACTGTACATGATCGGGGTAGCCCCTGAACTATATCTATATGTGTGATTCACATATCAATCTGAGTCCATGGCTGTTCTGTCGGACGCAACCTTGGTGTAGCTAGGCCTCCGAGCCATATGGTTTGTGTGTTGAAAAAGCTCCGATGGAAGAGGACTCGAACAACTGCGGTGGATAGTGTTATCTTGGGAGCCGAAACCATTTCAATCATGAAATATACGCGTGGCGATGAGATTAGCTGATGTCTGGTAAAGCAGGAGGGACCGTACTGTCCGTCCGGTATGCATCCCTCTATCACGGCTTTACCTTCGGCCCCCCGGGTTTACAGCGGGAACTCTAAGAACTCCAGCATGGAGACCTCGGTCCTTGATCGATATGGTGCACAAGCGGGATCTTCCACCAATAAAGGATACGACGGACACGACGGGCACGGTGAACACGGCCGCATCCACATCCAGCATTAAACTTTGCCATGCCTGCGCCGTTGACGAAAGGCAGTCACAAGACCGGTGATTCCCCGGTCTGCGCTGTGCCGCCTCGCGCCGAGAGCAAACCCTAACGCAACCTCAGGCCACGAGCATCGGCAGCAATCGGCCTCCGGTCCCTGACATCGAACACGAAAGTCCCTGGAACGTCCGCAAAGTCAAAATTTCGAGCCTCGGCAAGGCGATATAAAGTTCCGGACGTGTGGATCGGGGTGAGCGGTTGCGACCGTTTTGTGTTCTCCAAGTGTTCGCCCAAGTTCCGTCTTGCCGAAGAACAGGGCCAGTACATTCGAAGCTTGTTTCTGACTGTGAATGGTGCGGAGTACCTTCCGGCGGGCTGCAACAACGGTCGAAGCTAAACGGTTTGCCGATAAGCGAAACTTAAATGTAGGGGGGGTGCAGGATAGGTTGAAACGGGGGTGTAAAGTCACAGAATACAATAAGGGTCCAAACAAAGGCTGGGCATTGCGGGTTTGAGTATTCTTAGCATGGGGCGATGCCGAAGAAAGTAAAAAGAGTAGATATTCAACCTTTGACTATAGTGCGAGGACAGCGCTCTCTTGAATGATAACGCCTGATATCTGGTATGCGAACGGCTTACACTTATCATACATATACTACACTTCATCCATGATGTACAATCCTGGAACAGCGAGCCACAAGGGCTTACTGTGCATGGCAGGGGTGGGGTGGCCTGGACTCAACCCCCCGCGCCCTCGACGGGGTGTTTCGAGGTACCGGTATTATGGCGGGGTTATTTGGCCTTGGCTCTACCGACAGTATAACCCCAACCCCGCAAGGTTTTTGCAACCTTCGGAAGGACAGCCGCCGTAAGCGGGATGCGGATGAAGATGAGCGACTTGTGCACGGCGTACGCAAGAGCGAGCTGTGTCCAGATGGCTGCGAATTTGGTCAGTAGTGATCACAATGCTCATGGGACGACGGGTAACGCACATGCGCCAGCAGCGTTGTCTTTCGCCATGGCCTGGTCCGCCTCGCTGCTGCCCAGCGGCCCCTCCCGGGCGGTTGCCTCCGAGACCCCGTCTGTGACGGATACCCCCGTGGACTCAGCCTGCTTCCACAGGGTCGGAAACGGTATTCGGAGCACGTCCTTGACCGACTCTACAATGACATGCTCGTAGTGGCCTATTCTCTCAACGCCCAGCGTCCGCACGGCCAGGAAGCAGAAGGGAAAGTCGAGCGCGGTCAGGCCCAGATACACCCACAGCGCGAGCCAGCCGTATTCGCGCGAGAGCTTCTTGAATCGCTGCGTCAGCGAGAGCGCAGGCTCGGGGCTGCCCAGATGGGGCGTGGGGTTGGGCGTCTGGGGGGGCTTCTTGTCGCTCTTGAAGCGCAGAGAACGGAGGCGGCGGGCGAGCATGGAGCGCTCGCCGCGGAGGAAGAGAGCATTCTGCTGGAGAGCCTGGGTCGGCGGTCGCAGGTGCAGTCTCGGGCGGGCGGCGGGTCGACTGGCTGACGCGAGGGTACGCAGGAAAGGAGCGGTTTGGCGGGCGGCGGCGCTGCGTGGGAGGGAGAGGGAGGCGCCGCGCAGCAGGAGCTGCTCTGTCCAGACGCGGGCAGCGGGCGCGGACGCGAGCATCGAAGATGGCAGTCTGGCGGGCAGCGTGGCGCGCAGAGGTGTGTTTCGACGCCGGCAGCAGCGGCAGCTCGGGCTCGAGGTGAACTGACGGTGACGAGATCTCCAGCGCTCGCTGCTCCGGCATTTCGCGCAGGGGTCCGCCGTCCGCCGGTCCGACCGCTTCCGATGGCACTGCCCAGCAGTCGGCACGTGCACAGCCCGCCCTCAGGAACGCTCCATGGCTGGCCAACTGGTCCTCCTGCGCACCTGGGCATGCGAATCTCCTGCCTGTGCCTGCGACGCGTGCATGCTTCTCCCGCCGTTCTAGAAGGACGGTGCAGGTCGCTGCACATCGCCGTGGAGGCGAGCTGCTGCTGGATCCTGAATCGCCATGCTGAAACGGGCGCGGACGTGGGAGCTCTCCTCGGAGCTGCTCGTCCAGATGTCGTCCTCACATGTGCGCACCGTTCGAGCGCAGTCCAGATGTCGGGATCATGACATTTCTGTAGACACCGCAGCGACGAGCCTCGTACTGCACGCGCCCGGCATGGAACTCCCGACTGCGGCCGTTGCACCTCGCTGGGCATGAAGCAGCGCCCATACGCCTGGCACAGCAGTCGCCGCCGCCGCCAGGCAGTCCCACGGCAGAGGTTCAAAGACTGCGCGGAGGATGCGGAGCACACGCTCAAACGACGTCGACGCGGTGCAGACACGGAGTGGGGGTCCCCCCAGTGCCCGACCAGTTGACACGAGCATTGCTCAAGGTGCCAGTCACGCGACTCGCCGACATTCACTTCACGGCCCCTTACTCGCAGCCTGAGCCTGCGCAGCCTCGGACGAATTTAGATTTGGTCGCGCAGCAGGACAGCACAACTCCAAACGCAGCGAATGTTAAACTGCGGGGCGGCGTGCGTGGGCCACCGCGTCTATTACACGGCAATAGTGAATACGGCGCGCCGCTGCTGGGCTGATGTCTGCTCCTGCTCGGACGACAGCTCTTTTCTTAGTCGTCTTCGTCGGGCAGCCTCCCCTCGCGAGTCATTTCGCCGCAGGTCTGGGTAGCGAGCGTTTGACGTCGGCGGACACAGCAGCAGCCTGCACTGTTTAAACACAGGCACAACGTCTCATTAGCCTAAAGAGACATGGCGTCGACGCACCCACTGTGGCCCGGGACAATCCCGCCGCGTCCGCGTCCGCTGCAGCTGCGTTGCTCGGTCGTTTCGTGGCGACGACCATCGTGCTGCCATTCCCGGCGCCAGCCAACACTGCCGACGCCCTCTCCTGCGCGACTCCTGCCCCGACTCGTCGCCTCTCGCCGCCTCTGCTGTCAAACATCGCGCGCCTCGCTAGACTGCCTCTTTCTGGGCAATTTCCCTGCGGCTCGCCGCCTGGCGACCAGACTGTGCGAAGGTTTGCGGCACGGCAACAAAGTTTCTGGCCTCCGAACCCTGCTACCGCACCAGTCGCAAACTCTGAACTACCGGTACCCAGTGCTCGAGTGCCCTGTTAAGTCATCCCAGCCATAGTATCGTCCCTCGGACGCGCCCCGCTGCTCCTTGATTCGCCTCCTGTCCTGGCGTCCTGGCCGCCCTCGTTCGCAGCGCTACGCTGGCCACCCCGAAAGTGGTGCTTCGTGGTGCTTCAGCATCCCAGCGCTGCGGTTCTGCCAACCCCTCGTCGACCTGGAACGGCGCCGTGCAGCTCGGCTGACTCTCGACTTCTTGACAGGCATTCATCGCTGCCTGGCGGACCAGGGCATCCTGCTCAAGCCTTCGTCGAACGGGCACGCTGCAGGCGTAGTGTCGCACTTGCACTTCGCTTCAGATTCTGACAGCGACCGAAAACGGCACAACTGTTTGAGGCTTCCAGCTAAGCACCTGGCCCTACGCAGCTGCATGACTTGCCGTTCAGGATCTGCCCTGTCTTTCCACGTGGTGGGTTGCTTTCGTACTTGTACGTGATCGTCTATATACTTTGGTGTATATATATCTCCTGTGACATGGCGCCGTGCTCCACTCCCTACCCTCAGTCTCCTCTTATCTCTCCCGCAACCCGTCGTTGTTGAAGTTGTTGATCTATCTACTGTCGACCTTCCTCGTTTAGCCTTCTCCGCACTCCGCACATAGGCAATATACTTTGAGCATGGGTAACACCGAATATATAGGAGGCTACGGCCACCTGTCCCTCGCCCAAGCTGTCAACCTTGCCCAGAACAGCGAAGGAGGAGTCGACCAGCGACTTGCACAACATCTCGAGAAGAAATTGGGTGAAGTCTACGCTCGATTACAAGCCCAGCCCAACTCGTACATCTTGCCTCCGGACGAATTCGCCTTGATCAACTATTACCGCTCTAGATTCGGAGACTCGGAAATAATAAAGAGCGCCACGAAACGATTTTGGGACAACCACCGTGGCACTCGCTGATCGCTCGCGCTATACACTTGCAGGATTCAATCTTTCTCAAGGTCGGTACAGCTTGACCCAGCGCCAAGAATTTGGAGCACTGATGAGTCGTCAGCGTCTTTTCCACAATCTTCGGATTCATGTACGGCGCCAACGGAATGTACATTATGGGTCTCTCCGAAATGATACCTTCGAACGGACGGCGCAATGGAGTGTTCGGAAGCCGTGAAACAGGCTCCGATAGATTCTCCTCAAGGAGCAAAATGGCTTACGGTCGAGGGCAGGCCGGCCAGCAGGTTGCTGATGAGTATAGCGCCACGGAAGTGTTTGGAAAACGGATCTTTCGACCATCAGCAGCACGCCTGGGGCCGCTGCCCTTCATATCTTTATTTTTAATACTAATTTCCTATATTCCACCGACTTTAGCTGTTCTCACCTCGCAGCAGCCCGACCTGCTTCCCGTCGGGCCTAGTCTGAGTAGTCGCGCACCAAACCAGTCCACTCCCTTGTTAGAATGTCTCCAAGTGTCGCCGCCCATTCTGAGCTCGAAGAAGTGCCAGCAAACGCTGATGGTTCATACGTTTGCCTGGTCATACGACAAGCCATTCATCGGCGAGTACAACCCGCCGGAATGCGACTTCAACCGAGTTACCTTCAGCTTCGCCGTCACATCTGCAGGCCGACAATTCGACCGCTTAGGTTTCATGTTCTTCAGCGACACTGAGATCTTCAGAACGTCGACGGCCGAACCAACCCAGAATGGCATCATCTGGACGTACACCAAGGATATGAGCAGCTACCTGTCGCTCTTCAAAGAACCCCAGAAGATCATCTTCGATCTCGGCAATCTGGTCGACGATACCTACACCGGCTTGTGGAATACGACATTGACTGCTAGTTTCTTCACCGCAGAAGATCTCGGCGCGGCGGACGTGATTATTCCCGTTTCTGCTCGACAGTCCGCATCCGACAAGCCGAGTATCTTCAGAGTCCCCGAATCGAAAGCTGTCAACTCCCTTGCGCTACCTCAAAACATCAAGAAAGCGGTCTTTACCATATCGTCCTGCGGCCAGGCCACGGAAGAGTTCTGGTGGGCTAACGTTCTGTCCAGCGATACGGCAGTCTTCGGGAATGAAACCACGCTGTATGGATATTCTCCCTTCCGCGAAGTTCAATTGTTGATCGATGGCCTCCTCGCGGGTGTCGCGTTTCCGTTTCCGGTAATCTTCACGGGCGGTGTTACTCCCGGCTTCTGGCGACCGGTGGTCGGTATCGATGCGTTCGATCTGCTTGAGGACGAAATCGACATATCGGCGTTCCTTCCTATTCTGTGCGATGGCAATGAGCATACTTTCGAGATTCGAGTGGTTGGTATCAACGACGACGGAAAGGGCCACGGTACCTTGACTGACCAGATTGGCTCAAACTGGGTCGTCACTGGAAAAATATTTGTATGGCTCGACGCGGATGGGAGCATCACAAAGGGCACCGTACCGACAATTTCGGCGCCCGAGCCTGCTTTGAATTTGTCCTCGTCAATCCAAAGGGGCGCAAATGGGTCTGTCGTGTCTCTCGACTACTCGGTCAAGGCTGCCAGAAGCCTCTCGATCAGCTCCACCATTGAAACCGCCGAGGGCTCCAGAGCGGTCTCTTGGTCTCAAGAGCTGAGCTTCTGGATCACTGGCCAACTCAGCAATGGTGGCAACGACCAGAGCACGTCGCAGTCGACCACGGGGAAAGGCATTTCGTCGCACAGCTATTCGAAGTTGTACGATTATCCGCTTTGGGTCATTTCGTCCTATAGGGTTCTCACTGGTGGGAACTTTACCATTGATGCGAAGATGGGCCGCGGCAAATATGCTCAGCAACTTGGCGAACTCGCCTTCCCTTCACAGGCTGATACCTTCGATTACAGTCGCCTACCCGGTTACTCAGCGCCACCTTTCCAAGGCACGCAAACCAATAATTGGCAAAACGGGACCGCGAGCTATCTCGGGGCACCCGCCCTGAAGAAATCCTTTGGGTCAGGTTCCACCGAGCAACTTTTTTCGCTGGATGGCATCACCGATCCCGCCGCTAGCGGGGTCGACCTATACCGTCGCCACATTGTCGCCGCCAACGACTCCATTGTCTTTGACCAGGAGGTATTTGGAAGTGGTGGCCAGGGTACCCAGAGTAGCTATGCTTCAGCTTCACGTGCGGGCGTGCAGTCGTACGCCAAGCTCGGCATCAGAGCAATTCTCGGGCGGGGTCCGTTCTGAGTGGTGGGAGCAATGAGACGGGGCTGGCAACAGGCGTGCATAGTCAATGTGACGACAGCATTGTCGAGCGATCGATGTTGCTCCTTTCGACCCGCCGCCCTTTCCGTGGCTGCCTCAGCGCGATGGCGGACTGGGTGACATCGCTCCTGCCCATCCAATGGGTCACATGTTTCACCGCGCTAATTTCGTCAACGCATACTTAGCAATTTCAATGCACCCCCGTTCCCCCAGCCACCTTCTAGATTCTTATCTTATTACTCGTCTGTTAACCGTTGGCACTTGGTGACACGACGTTCCCCAATCAATTCTGCCTGGTACCCATAGGCTGCTCGCAGATCCTGCGGTGTCGCCCTTGCCACTGGACAACGCTTCGCTACATCGTCCCGCCTAGGCTAAGATCAAGGTTCGGCGGGCCAATATCTTGTGCAGAGGATGCCGGGGTTGGTGGTAAACGCTCAGGTCATGCGCTCCCTCTGGTGAGTTTGTCTCCCCGCTCTATATTGGCTCTGGCTAACCTGTGGGGAACTGGCATCATGACAACGCTTCCACCGTGAGCTGCCTCAGGCGTCGGCTCATGGAGGGACCCACCAAGCGTCAAAAGCCGCTCTAACCCCAGCTGCCTCGCACATGGCTGCTATCAGTGCCAGCACCCCACGCTGATATCTCCAAAACGGTGTCATCCAAGCTTCGATCCTTGCATACACGAACTGCCCCTCGAAAGGCCGCGCATGGCTGCGGTAGCACCGCACGCTAGGCGGAGCCACTCGCGCTTAACGGGCAAACGATCCCAGTCTGAGCGGGGGGATGGCCACCGATTGACTCCCACCAGCATCGAGCCCTTCCGATCTCATGACTTCATGATTAACAGGGCTCCTTTCGTCTTGCTGTACGCTCGTGGCTTGGTTTCCAGACCGAATGTGGCCTGCAGCGGGCATATGCAAACATCACTTCACCTCATGACACGTTGCGGTCTCATTACTCGCCTATGCTTCCTTTTTCCCCGTCGCCCGTGTCGTTCGCCACCCCGACAATGGTTACCATTCGTTTAGTCGTCATCGCATGGAAAGCCTCGGAAGGATGAAGCAGAGAAAAAGCGAGACGGCATACCAACATCCGTTGCAGACTCAGTGTGAGTGTGAGCCCGTATAACCCTACACGAAAAAGAGCATTTTGGGTAGGTGGTTCCGGCACGAGGATTCGAGATCGAGCAGTGGAGCCATCTCTAGCTTGTTGAGCCACCAAATATACCCGTAACTTGCACGGGCACGAGCAATGGCTCCTGCTTGCCACCCACTCTCCATTGAGCCCGCCCTCGTCTCGAAGACGGACCAGGTTTGCGAGCTCCAGCAGAGGGGCAGCGTCAAGCTCGGGCTGTGTCGCCGAGCTGTCAACCACCCGCGTAGCGCGTAGCTAACGTAGTACGGAGGACAGGAATGGGCTGACCGGGCATGCCAACGGTCACACCGCAGGTTTTAGGAAGTTTTCACGAAGGCACGACTTGGACGCGAGATGTCAACATCCGAGCCTCAGTACATGAGTGCACACGCTATGGCATTTGCCATACGCTCGGCGAAAGTACGGCAGTGAGCAGCTATTTTTCTGTGGCTTGGAATATACAGCGGGGAAGTGTAAGGCTGCTCCGAAGCGCGCCATATAGTGGGTATGACATCGGAAGCCCTGTACGATTTTGCATTCCTCCCAGGTCGTGTCTAATTTTCGCCTCACTTTCCCCATAGATGACGCTGAAAAATCCCAATCCCAAGGATGTGGGCGTATTGAGGGTACAACGACTCGCGCTATCCCAGCCATCGGGCGGCTTATGCGCATCACCTGTTTCAAGACCTTGCGGGAACAGCAATCCAGCCAGTAACCAAGGATGCCCGCATGCCGTGCCACGAAGCGACATACTGTTGACCTTACTTTCCACTCCACGTCTCGCAAACACTGTTACGAACATTACACAACTGCATCATTCACCGATCAGACTTATCCTTCTCATCGCCGATCAAACCAAAGCCTCATCGCAAGGCACACTGCATTACCCTCTCCAGTCTCAACAATATCATTTTTCCAGACTGTGTTATGCGATGCCGAGTCATTACTATCGCACAAAGAAAAATTCTTTGCCCTCGTGAAGAGACGAAGACGGTCTGGGGTTTGCGGGCCGTGCCAGAGGCGAGACGCGGACATGAGTCGTTGTTCATGCTTTGCAGATCGTCCCGTGCTGGACCCTTTGACAGTTACCTTCCTTCCGGCATGGCCACAGCCATTGAACCGAGAAAACCCAGCACCGATAAAGTGTACGCCTAGCCACGAAGAACCATCAACACATGTCCCTGGAAGACCCGCAGTGACACATCACCATACACTGCAATGGCGGAACCCACAGAGGGCTGGACCTGTCCCCGAGCACGAGCTTCAGCACGCACCTGCGCTCGGGCCGCAGGTGCAAAAGAACGGCGCGCTCAGGCACGTCAGAGTGCTGCGGGTGACGGCCTGGGATCATTGCGCAATTACCACGAGCTTCTTCAGACCGCATGGCTGAAGAAACTCTGTAGCATGTAGAGAACACACAGGACCACCGGCGTTGTGATATAGGTGCATGTGTCCCACTTGACATGACGGACGCCTCCAATCATGTAATTCTCCGCCCCGAGGCTGGGAGGTGGCTTGCATGCTCCAACCATTGAACACACATCGTTTGTTGCTTTTGAGTTTCATCTATCCTGCGTGTACCGTCCGCCACCGATCAAGGAACTGGCCGTTTCTACGCAGGCCCGCGTGCAGTCTTGTCACTGACATGGAGCGAGTCGAGGCCACTTGCTCGGAGCCATCCAACCGGAGCTTCGTATTGAAGGGGCAGGCGCGTATGCTATCGAGTGGGGCACCAATCAGAATGGCATCATGGTGAGAAGAAGACAAGGTGAGTTCACCTTCCAGTTTGAGAAACTGGTTGTATTTGAGAACTTAAGCGGGCCTGTTGCGAGTTGACTCAGCGTCCCGCATTCATTGTGGAAAATATTGATCGGAGGAGGGTATATGTGTAGTTCTAAGAATTCGTCCAAGCTCCAAGATCCTGAAGCTTCAAAGAGCAGACAAGTATCAATTTCAGACCAATGCTTCCCCCATGTGTGTGTTAGGATAATCTTCCGGGTGAATCCTTGATATGCTTTCCTCTGACATGGAGGCCGCTGCCACTGCGTTTTTATGGGGCTCTCTTGTGCGTCCGAGTTGGGTATTATTAAACCTCGGGTGGGCTGGATTGGGATGGTTGCCCCTGAGGGCGGAAGCAGGTGATTTCCGGCGTCCGCTCGGGGCCTAACAGACGGGTAGTATTCGCAGCTCCTGTCGATCGTACCGTCTTGGAGGAGTATTTATGGCTTCAATAAACGCTATTACAGGGCTGGGCGGCAGGCGCAATCGTGGTTGTGGGTGAACCTCGGATGGACTTGGAGAAGCGGTTGCATGTTCAGCGTGGCATTGTAAGAGCTGCCGCATTGAAGTTCCCCGATATTCTGCTCCATCGTCTCGGAGTACTCCGTCTGATGGATGCGTTGTCCAGAACCACTTTAAAGCGTGTAACCCCGGTGCAACTTGACTGCCGTTGGAAAAAGCACGGTTGAGGAGTGGGCGTGAGAGCAAGAGCTGATATGCCTGCTAGGTTGCAAGTGAGAAAAGAAACGAAAAAGTTGAGGCTCGTTGACTGTTGACGAAGAGTCGGTAGCAAGGTGCGACTTAATCATCTCCACATGGGCGGGTCGCTGTGTGGCCATGGCACACGAGCCGGAAGACGGACGATCACCCACCCGCACATGGGCGGGGGTGACCGTCGTCATCCCCTGCCGCATCATGGAGACGGCGGTGTCTCGTCACCATCAACAGTCTAGCATTTTGAGCATCTCTGTCCATCATGCTGTTTGTTTCTAAGAGTCTGCCCGTCCCGCTATCGGTGCTGGCACCTTCCCTTCACGGCTAGCTGGAGGATGATGTCGCGTGCCTTCTCACTCGTTGGCGATAGCGCCGCTATCCACAAAAACCGCCTGGCGCATTTTGACTCACCACCAGCAGCAGCAGCAGCTCAGTTCCGCCTCATGGCCGCCGCGGCTCTCTCTCCCCACCGTTCCTCCGAACCTCTATCCAGGCTCATCCATGCACCACTATGAGCTTTCTGCCGCCGCCCAAGGCCTCAGACGAACATGATAAATACGATGAAATGGCCACCGAGCCCTATCCCAAGGTTCCCGTGAAATCCGGCGCGAAGCCGGAGGCGTCGCTGAACGTCACTTTTGGAGGGGGAATCCGGGCGCCCTCGCCGGACCCGTCGCTTCTGTCCATCGACGATTCAAACAATATTCGTTTGGGGCGCAACCCCGACTATTCACCCATTGGAAGTAATGGGAGACTTGCGTCTCGTTCGCCAGCTCCGCGCCCAAAGACTTGGAGAGGCAGGATCGCACTCTTTTGGACAACGAATAAGGGTTTGGCGTATGTGCTGTTCTCGCAGCTCTTTGGCACACTGATGAATGTCACTACGCGAAAACTGGAGATCGAGGGCAATAATGGTACGGGAACGTGCGAAGAGGCGCATCAAATGGACTTGGGCTAACCGCCTCGACTGCAGGACAGGGCTACCACCCATTTCAAATATTGTTCGCCCGAATGGGCATCACTGTTGTTTTCGCATCCATCTACATGTGGAGAAACAAGACTGAGCATTTCCCATTCGGACTGAAAGAGGTTCGACCATTGCTTGTCGCTCGGGGTTTGTCGGGCTTCTTTGGGGTCTTTGGGATGTACTGTAAGTACTCCATGCTGTGTTTGAAGCCCACGGGATGCCACTCAACGCATTAGCCATCCGTTACTTTTGCTAGCTGAAGCTAGTCGGCTCGAGAACTAGTACCGAAGAGTGCAGTGGGTGGCTCCCTACAGTACTTTGCTTCAGACAAATAGCCAGACCGCAGCTAACGGTCCACAGATTCTCTTCTCTACCTCCCACTCGCCGATGCCACCGTCATCACGTTTCTCGCCCCTTCACTTGCATGTTGGGCTTGCTCCTATCTCATCAACGAGCCTTTCACAAGAATGGAACAGATAGCCGCCTACGTCTCCTTATTTGGCGTGGTTCTCATCGCTCGGCCCGCCTCTCTCTTCTCCTTCCTTTCCCACAGCAAAGACTCCGTACCTCCCACTACCGGAGATGCGGGCTTCATTCCAAGCCCCGTCAATACCACCGTCGATACACCTCACCGCTTTGCTGCAGACTACGATAGTGTTACGCCCGCTCAACGGGCAGCCGCCGTGGGAGTCGCCATGTTGGGTGTGCTCGGAGCAGCTGGGGCTTATACTACCATTCGATGGATTGGAAAGCGGGCGCATCCGTTGCTCTCTGTCAATTACTTTGCGACTTGGTGTACCATTGTGAGCACGGTCATGATGTTCGCCTTACCAGATGTTGGTTTCCTGCTGCCCAAAAGTTTGAAGGATTGGGCATACCTTATCTTTCTGGGTATTTGCGGGTTTGTCATGGTCAGTTTGGAGTCGCCAGTATAGCATTCACCACTAACCCGGCGTAGCAATTCCTCTTGGCGGCTGGTCTGCAGTACGAGAAGTCCTCTCGCGCGACGAACATGGTTTACATGCAGATGCTATTCGCCCTCGCTTTTGATAAGCTGGTCTTTGACTCTACTCCAAGCGCACTGTCCATTGTCGGCTCTTCCCTGATTCTTGGCTCTGCGGTATATGTGGCGATGCATAAAGGGGACGGGAAGAAAGACGGAGAGCGGAGAGGGGCGGTGTCCGGAGAAGAGGAAAGGGGTCTCATGTCACCGGATCTAGCTGCTGATGACGATGAGGGCTATGAGGATATACAGTTGCAGCCGTTGCGATGAAAGGGGACTTGTACAACATTTCAGGTTGTTCGACGGGGTGTGTTCAATTTGTGGATTGATGGCAGAGCTGAAATTCGGAACGAAAACACAAGTCCAGCAATCTGCACAGGATTCGCCCTCATCGCCACGGCTATTACTGCGCTAGTTTTTCATCGAAGTTAAGGTGCACAGAAAGAATCTTAAGACAATCTCGGATCTATAGTAAGATCACATTGAGACTGGAAGGAGATACATCAATATTGATACAGGCCCAATTCACACCAGCCATTCCGGGACACCCCAAGTGTGATCCAACCCCCCTTTCTTACCTGATCTCGAACACGCCCTCCACACCAACACCATCATCCAACAACCCCTGCATTTCCCCACACATCACCCCATTCAGATAAGCCTCGCCCACAAATCTCCAAACGCCCCGCTCGCTCTCACTCTGGCCCTCTTCCCTCAACACAAAAGGAACCTGCCCACCCCAAAGCACAACGACCTTGTCTCCAACCCTAGCCCCTCCAGGTCCTAGCCCCAATCTGCCATGCTCCGTGCGAAACGGAGCACGGTAGCATGAGTACCGCCACACAGCCTCCTTCGCCCTCCCAGCATCACCCCTTCGTGGTGCTAGGCGGCGCAGGGATGAGGCTTGGTCGTGCAGAACCGTAGCATCACGGATGCCGAGGTCCACGAGCAGGGCTAAGACATCTGCGAGGTGTGCTTCTGGGTCCTCGATGATGTGGCCAGAAGAGTCGCGACCGGCCGTCAGCGTTGCGGCTAACGTATCCACCTCCACATCGTCCCGCAAACACCACTCCACCAAACCCCTCAGAACCGGTTCTGATGCGTGGAGGTCAGAAAAGGGTATCCTTGCTCCCACTTCTCGCAACACATCTACTACCACGCCTTTCAGGCACAGAGTCTTCGCATCCGTTGTGTCCATCACTTCCAGCTCCCGCGCCGTACCCGCACGGTGCCAGTTTCCTCGCTGGAACCCCATGAACGGATATGCAATATCTTTGCACATCCAGTTTGGGACCCACGACGGCATCCCCATCCCATCTCCACCAACGATATCCTCGCTGCGCACGACGAACGACAGCACATTTAGAGCTCTATCCGTTTCTAACACCTTCCTCGCTACGTCGGTGTAAACGTCTGAAACGGCTAGGCCATAGTCCGGCACAATGAACACATTCGTCTCTAAACTCGCGTCGCGCGTCGGAAACCCCAGAAGCCCGTACACCTTGTCTCGCGGCTCCGTGACGTCGAAACTACGCGCGATATCGAGGAGATGGAGGAACGGACGTGTCTCACCACTCGCTTCCTGCTTCTCTTTCTTATAACAAGGTCTATGCAGCGTCCTCAGATGCTCCATAAAGAACGCGTTCTGAAGCGTTCGGCTTTCGAGTAAGGTGTGAAGCGTTTGATCAGACCGGATGACATGGATAGCAGCGCCGATGATATCCCAATCGATATTGTACACGCCCCAAGTGACTGTCGCCCCTCGCGCGAGGACGATTTCTTGCAGCACCCACATGCGGAGGAACCATCTGTTCTGAAAGAACATGTGTACGCTTTTCCAGAGGTCGCGGCTCGAGAAGGGAGGACATGATGGCATACCCAGTTTCATGACCGCTGTGCCGTCTTCGAGGGCTTCGTACACAGCACCTACGCGCCCGTTGTCGTATATAGATTGAGAACTGTAGTAGTCGTTCGCAAGCGCACAAAGCACCCTAAACGCCCCCTGCGCATAACCGCCCCTATCCCTCCCCAACCACACAACCACCCTCCTCGCTCTCGCATAAATGTGATGCATCATCCTCACCTGCAGCGACTTCTCCACATCGTCATCCTGCTTGATACACAGCGCGTCCACCCAGACAACTCTCTCTTCCTCCCTTCCTCTCAACCGCTCCAAGGCTTCGTACAGATTCGTGGTGACATTCTCGAGGAGACGGCCGTTGCACGTCGCACTCTTGTAGCCAGGCTCCAGACCCCAGACGTATGAGAGTGCTTCGTAGGAGGGGAGATTATCGGAGAAGTGGACTGGTGTGAGGGAGAGGTCGAGCGGGGCGGGTGCGGTGTCGGGGTGGATGGTGAGGAGGCGGAAGGAGTGAGAGTCTGTGAGGGGTGTATACTCGTACAAAGGTGGTCCTTGTCCGGAAATGGTTCTGCGACCTGAACACTCGGCGATGCCATTGACTTGTGTAGTGGTAGAGGGTTCTGTTTGCTCCTTAGCACTCATCTCGTATTGGAGGTCGGACGTGGTATGGATCATTGTGCCTTTGGTGCGGTATGTAGACCTTCGACGGGATAAAAAGCAACCTGAATCACAAAAGTAACGCAGGCTCCCATGTATGCCCGACCCCACGGCCGTGCAATTCCGAGGCGGCGGCCTCCCCTTCACACAGCCCTTCACACAAGAAAGAGCCTCTTCCAAGTCCCCGTGACTGCTTCCCAC
This sequence comes from Lentithecium fluviatile CBS 122367, assembly GCA_010405425.1. Lineage (NCBI taxonomy): Eukaryota > Fungi > Ascomycota > Dothideomycetes > Pleosporales > Lentitheciaceae > Lentithecium > Lentithecium fluviatile. The sequence goes on from MU005569.1 coordinate 2,742,116, forward strand.
TGTCATTTGCTCCAAGCAAATCCTGTTTGCATGGCCCCCCAGGACCCGAATGTTTGCTTTGTGCGAGCACGCGCACGAGGGCATTTGATTGCACAGACGGTTACACAAGTGAGGCTGCCTGGGGTAGGCATCCACTCGGCGTCCGTGTTAGGGTGACCGACACCTCATCGCGACAGCTCAGCCTCGTCCGCGAAAGAGCCTCAAGAATATTCCTGAACGCGCGATTAATGACCCGACCCCACAATACGCGAGATTGTGGGCAAGACGGGGAAAACAAATAGCGCACAGAAAGATAAATGGCGCAGTGTAAGGATGTTATTCATCGGGCCTCATCCCCGCTTTCGGAACACCGCCCCTTTGTTTGCGGCCAAAGTGTATGATATCCCATGATTCCACTAATGGTAAGAAACGATACCGTTGCCGTATAGACTGAATCAAAAGTGATATCGTGCGCGACCAAAGCATGCGAACAAAGTCGTATCCAGATTCCGATGCCAGATGCATATACCCACTAAACGCCTTGCGAAAACGATGAGGAATCCTACTAATGAGATAAAGGCTTAGAAACACAGATGCAAAATGCGAACGAGTAGTAGGAGGATGAAGGAAAGCATCGTACTCAGACATCCAAAACGAGTTAGAATAGTGTGAGGATAGCAGAGCCTCATCTCGAGGCGGTGCTCGCACTCCCTGCGGCTGAGCTCTCAGCGCTGGTCATTTCCTCGCCCTCCGCGCCGAGCCTCTCCAGCTCTTCGGCAATCTCCTCATACCACTTGCCGTGCGCCCTGCGGTCGACCTCGCTCAACTTGGTAAGCTGGTCGCAGATGTCGCCTACCTGCGAGATGAACTCGGGGAGCCCTGTCGTAGCGAGGCCTTCAGTGGCCGTGCTTGCAGCCTTGATTCGTTCGCCTGAGCTGCTAGCCGATACGCGGTTGAGAATATGGGTCTTGAGACGCTGGAACAATACCTTCATGACAGGATCGGAAAGCTTGCCGGCTTCAGCTTGGGTAAGCAGGCGGGTGATCGTGGACGCAAGTTGTGCCCGGGTCGTAGGCGGCATGGCATGAGAGGACTCCAGGAGAGAGGAGATCTTAGAAGGCGTAGCCGAGTCCCTCAGGTAGCCATCCTTGAGCGTCTCCCACATGCGATTGGCCTCGTTCTTCCATTGCGAACGGACATCGCGTTTGAGAAGATTCTTAGCGGTGAGGAGGATACCACCAATCGTGGTAATGCGAAGAGCCTCTTCGCGAATGCGGGAAATGCGCGCTCGGTCGAGCTCAAGAGTTTCCGGTAGTTCTGAATCTCTGAGCGGAGGCGTGGCTATAGCGAGGTCGACCAGCCCACGAGCATAAATCTTCTGAGGCGTAGGACGGTTCATTGGTGTTGGCTCGTTCCACGGGTCGCGACGATCAGCTTCCGTGTGCATGTTGACCGCTGCACTTCGCCACCAGCGCCGGGTCCTATCCAGCGTGATCCTGCCTTCATCCAAGTCCTGTGAGAACATGCGCTCCTCATATCCGGGTGCCTCCTTGATGAGGGTCGGCGCAGCGTTCATCAGAAGGAAGTTGGAGTAGTCCAGCGACAGAAGGTCGATGACGTGGAGAAGCTTAAACAGCTTCTCAATCATTTCAGGTAGAGGTCCTTCCTCCTGCAGCTCATCCGCCAATGCTTTTACTTCGGCATCGCGGAAAGGCGCACACAGCTTGGGGAGAATGTTGGCGATGAAGTGGAAGAATTTCTGATACGAAAACATGCCCTGTTTGTTTTGCTGGTTGATGAGCTCCGGGTCCAGGGTGTCGGAAATCAAAGTATGCATCGAGTTGCCGGGCTTCAGCAACCGGAGGAGTTTGCCTCGAATATTTTCAGCCATTGCGGCAGTCCACAGGGCGCTCTCTCCGTTCTCGAACCCTTTGCGCATGGCATCGCAAAGCTCCCGGTTCAACGCATCTCGCAATTTCGCAGTCGGCGAGGCATCGATGCGGAACTCCTTGTCGATGGACAACTCGTGGACCAAAACGCGGTTGCCAGGCACAACGGTGAAGACTTTGGACAGGGACTGCGCCTGGTGCCCCTCCGTCTGAGTTCTGGTGCCCACATAGCCCAGCTGAGAAGCAGCCTCAGCCTGCATTGCCGCTTGTTCATCAGCCATTGGAGAGCCTGACGCCGGCGAGTCGACGGCAACTCGCGGACGCACCACTTCGCCAGCTGGCCGCTTCCTAGGCCGGGACTTTCGACTTTCGCGGATGGCTTTCCGGATCAAGGTGAAGGCCCTTTCGTGGCCCGCTAGCTTCTTGATCTTGCTGAGCAAGATGGCCTGGTTGTCTCGAATGCCGTTCTTGTATTCCACCGCCACTTCATCAATGGTGTCGTCCTTGACACCCTGCCAAATCGCGTCGAGGCTGACAAACGAGGCGACCATGGTTTCGATAAGGGCTGAGGAATCGCGCGCTTTCCAGTCATTGAACGCTGTGACAAAGGCACTGTGAGCGAGAGAGACGGTTTCCAAGCGTGTCGGCGAGGGTATGTAGTAGTTGAAGGTGGTCAGCTTTCCTAGCGCAGCTTCAAATGATATGATAAGATCCTTGGCTTTCTGGATCAAGTCCTGCTCTTGATCGCCGTCGCGGCTCAGGACATGGGCGGGATGTCCCAGAATAAGATAGGCAGAAAGGAACTTGCGCACGGCGGTGCTGCGGGAGGCGGCATCTCCCTCGGAAATGAGATGGAAAAGGGCCACAATTTTCTCCGTCGTGGCCAGGACCTTCTCTTCGGCGAGCAGGGCCGTGATGTCCTCGAAGCTGGTGTCGTGGACCCTATCGATGGACAAGCCCAGCTCGGTCCACGCATCGACAATGTGCTTCCGCGACCTCGCTCTCCAGGCGGTCTGAATGCGCCTAGCAGCGTCTTCCGACGACACAGCCGCTCGGGGGGCACTCTTCTTCGCATCGGCGGGGGGCGAGCTGGCTGTGCGCGGCCGGCGAGAGGTGCGCTTGTATTCGAGCCGCCTCTTCTCAGCCTCTGCAAGCTTGTCCTCCATTTCCTGCCGGTATCTGCGCTCTTCGGCTGCCTTGCGCTCCTTCATATCCTCTGCCACTTTCTTCGCACGTCGGACCTCTTCGGCGCAGACGGCAGCAACCTGCGCCAGGTGCTTCTCGCGCGCCTGTTTGGCGGCCAACGCCCGTTCTTCGCTGTTTGAGTTGCGTGGTGTCGCTTTGGCCAGCGCAGCCCGCAAACGCACCTGCTCAGCGTGGGCGGCCCTGTCTGCCAGCCTTGCCTTTCGGCTCTCGAGGATGGATGCGCGGCGGAGATGCTGGGCCACATGGTGGTTCTGGCAGCTGCCGCGGTACGAGCGGTTGGACGTGTGTGAATGAGTCGATGACAGCGAGTTGCGGCGCGACGAGGCCGCCGACGACTTGCGGCGGTTGTTGGGCGTGCGGTAGAAGCGTGCTGCTATTCGGGGCGGTGGCGCGAGAGCCTGTCTGCTTTCGGGGTCGTCTGAAAGGACTATGTCGCTCTCCTCGGGGATGTCTTCGTTCGCGGCTAGCTGCGCGTCGACGAGCTCGACCTCGGGGTCTGAATAGGAGCCGTCCATGGCGGGCTGCTCAGCGTCTTCGTCTGGTGGATGAGGAGTCGCGCGAGTGTGTTGTGTCGGTCGGGGCCGCAGAAGTAAAGTGATGTTTGGTAGTGAAACAAAGCACGAGCGCAATCAGCGTGGGATGCCGGCCGTCCGCAAGCGGCAGCACAATGAGAAATGGGCAACGAGGGGTGCGGATGGTATAAAATACAGAAGCGAAGAGTAGTAGAAGAAGACGACCGCTCGCTGTGGTGGGGACAGAAAGGCGGCAGCGCGGTGGTTGGGAGGTGAGTGGTAGCTCGAGGCAGGTGCGAAGGTGGAGGGGTTCTGCCTTCCAAGCTCAATGATCAGTGAGAGATGTGATGACATGTGCGCCTCCCGCGCCGCCAGCAAGGCTAAGAATCGCAGAGAAGCAGATCGACGTTCGCGACTTCCGCATCATGCGGCAGCCTTACTAAGTACCCGTGGACGCCGCTCGTCACGTTATGCGCACCTTGCCTGCAGACCCTCCAGCACTTCTGATGCGCTGCATCGCGACAGCCAACGCCGGATGCGACGCACGAGTCCGCTTCTTACTCATCACATCCGAAATGTCCAGCTTCCGACGCTACTCTTGGACGTGATTGTGGACGCCTCTGTGAATTAGCAGCCATTTTAAGTTGGACGACGGCTGAGGAATGGTGTTCGAGACCGAATGAACCCCAGGCTTGACAGCCCGCGTGGAGAAAGAAAAAGAAAGAGATGGCGCATGGCGCATGGCGCAGAGTCGATCAAATGCTCACGGCGACCTGCCCACTCACAGAGAAAGAGGTCATTTGGGAGAAGAAGAGCGCAGACAGACGGCGTGAAGAAACAAAGCCACGTGACTACAATGGCACTTCAGTAGAAGCGCCAAACTGCGACCATGGAAATCGTGGAGTCACAAGGAAAGAATTCTCGTCGCCCACTCCCACCCCACAGCTACTCGTCATCTGAACATCTCCCCTCCTGTTCCGAACCAGCTCCCCATCTGCAGCCCTTTCTATTCTCATGCCAACATCACGCCGCCGTCTCGATCGGCACTGCACCTGTTTTCTAGACGCATACATTTCCAATCTACCCGAAGCTTCATCCCAAAGCCAGCCGCCCAGCTAGTCCTGACATCCCTATCTCGCTTGCACACTCCGTTTCAGCTCGGGTTCTACAACATCCCCTTCGCCTACACCCGCACCTGTCGCCCGGTATCCGGCCACCCACATCCAACCAGCCAGGAGGAGAATATTCCACCACTAGGGGCTATCCCTGATGTGGGGGGCGGAAACGAGGAGCCTCCAACAAGTGAGGAGAAGGGAGGCGCGGACATGCTGTGTGATGCCAGCCCATCTTCCTCGCTTAGCCGGCGTCGATGCAATTAGGATGCGACATGTCGGGCGGAGCATCGAAATAGAGAAAAGCCCATAGGGAGGCATGGCGCCGGGACTTTGCTGACGTGCGTTGCGAGGAGGCGCAATGGCGTTTAAACTCCCCGGTGCTGCTGCATAGAGGTTCTCAATGAGAAGAGGACGAACGCGGTGTTGGCGGACCGGGAATTTCTTGCAGAGTGCAGTCGAAAAAGGCAGATGGCGCCGCTCGAAGCAGCAGGCCTAGCGGTTGATCTCAGACATTGCGGAGAGATGCAGCGAGACATACAGATGCAGGCGCAGGACGAAAACACTCACATCAAACTGCCATGGCACACTGCAAGTCACCGCGCACTCTGCTCGGCGGCTGCCCATCACTGAAGCTGTGCTCTCTATCCCATCGCGCAACTCCATTGCCGATCACCGTGTACTGCACATCCCTTCCCCTCCTGCACCCCCCATGCCTGCCGCATCTTCATATCCTCTCAACGTCGATGCAGTGCCAGTGCCCATATCGTGCACTGTCAATGTCGCCCGTTTCTCGTTTTCAAATTCCGCATTTTGTGTCTCAAACCACCCAGTACTCTGGAAGGTGGCTTGCTGCCGCTGAGCACGAATCAAGACAGACGTCCAGCGGTTGACTGGTTGACAAAATGCCAGCCAGCCTCCGGTGACTGGTGCGTCTGTGCAACCGTGGAAAAGCGGAGGAGGTTGTGCTGCTGCGCCCGTTGAGGCGCGCGTCACATGCCACGCCCTAGCCCATCGCTTGGATTCGATGGCCTCACAAGAGCTAGATAGATTTGCTTCATCGAAACGCGAGTGACATGGACATTGGGACATCACCAAAGAAGCAAGTTGCGCACCGACTAGAATGTGATTCCAAAGCCTTGATTTCTACCAGCTAACGCTTCGTGATCTGAATCTGTGCCTGCGTCGCGCCCGGTATCGCTCCGACGCGCAGACCTGTGAACCCGCCACCGCGGCCCAGCAGGTCATCCAGATCTCTGGTCATACCATGAAGCCAACATGGTGAACCGTCGCTGATGTTCGATCCTCCACCTTTTGAACCGAGGCTGCGCTACCCAACCTCAACAGATCCTAGACCAGGACTGGAGTGGTATAGCCGCCGAGACCTATACCCCGTCTCTTTTGCTTCCTTCCAATAACAAACAATACACAAAAGGGATTAAGTGACTAAGAATCAGACAACGAGGTCGTGGGAAGGAGAAGTAGCTGAAGAGCCGTGTCATGCGTTGATCGTCTTTTGGAGGACTGCCGATATTCCGCCAACATAGTAAACGCCAAAGAAGTCGCTTCCTCGCGGGAGGATGCCACCAATGTACCGAGCCGTGGCAGGACAAAAATTCCTCTCTAATTAGTGACAAAAAGAATTCGTAATAAGGAGCGGGTTCGTGGTTCGAATGAGCTGACGGGGATAATGTCATACAAGTCGTACCTCGTGAGCCGAGGGTAATGTTACAAACATGGAACAAAAGGGCTTAATCGCACAAATCATAGACATGGGAAGAGTATCAAGCTGTGCTTAGTTGCCGCGCATCCCAGGCGACTTTAGTCCGAGGAAGGAAGCCGGGAACTTGAAGTCGCTGAGGAATTTGAAAAAAACGCGTTTGCGCGGCGGGGTGCGCTGGAGGATTGGGGACGCGATCTGAACCATGGGTCCGACAATGTCTTCGTCCCCGAGTTTTGGGAACTTGCCTTCGCTCTTTGGGTCGTTGAGCGTGGGCATCTTGCTGAGCGGAGCCGGTTCCAGTGGCGAACTTGGTTCAGGCTCCTCGCCTAGGGCTGTGGCACGCGAGATGGCTAGATCGTTATTCTTCTTCCACAAAGCGTCGATCTCCGCCCACTTCTGCTCGCAAAGCTGATAGATCTTCGACGTGGGACCGTTGTGCTCAGCCATTCGCACCTGGTGTTTAGTGAAGTTGCGACGCGCTTGTTCCCAATTGGCAAACAATTGCTTCAGCGAGACCGCGTCGCAAATATCGGGCATGTAGGGTTCCGGGTGGATGGTAAAGTTGTCATGGCCTAGCGTCAAGGCCCACTTGTCGTTGGGGTCCGCCAGCATGATTGGAGGGATGTCGGCAGAAGGTACCAGGGGACTGGAACGGGCCTTGAATGAAGCGATCGAAGCTTTGGTCGAGAGGGGTGGGGTTGGATAGGCGCGCACAGGGGGGGAGTCCACGGGAGTCGTGACGAGAGACTGCATGGGGTCGGTCATGGCCACGGTTGGAGACTGCAGGGGCGACTGTGTGGGAACGTCATCGAGGCGAGTCGTGACCATCATCGGCGGGAGAAGTGGTGTGGTCGCGAAGCGTTCGGATTCTACCTCTTCGGCATCGAAGTCCAGCGCATTGGCCTTGGCGATGTCGATGGGCGAAGAGGCAATGGATCCAGGGAGCTGCTCCCGGCTGTTTTGCGCCGACGCCAGGGACGAGGGAAGCTTTTCTGTAAGATCGTAGCTTTGAATCTGGTGGATGGAACTGGTTATCGACGACGTCCGGGTCGACGGCGCTCTGGATGGGGTGGTACTCCGGGACGGCCTGCTAAAGGTGGAAGCCCTCTTGCGCTCCCGCACCTTGCGCGACAGGGAGGGAAAGCTGCGTTCGAGACGGTGGGTAACGCTATGCGCACTGGATTCTACAGATCGCCGCCTCTTAAACATCGATCCTGGGCAGTAGTCGGCAAAGTCGTTGTATGCTTCTGCTATTCTGATATCCTGTGCGGAATCCATATCGTGTGCTATTGATCATTAATTAATGCGAATGTCCGAGAACCGCGCGGTAAGACTTACAAAGACAGCGGTGGAAGGGACTGGCATGTAACTCGTCTTCGCGCTCAACAGGCTCTTCGGCGAGCTTGGGGAGCTTGCCGGAGGCATTGGGCGCATCGATGGGCTCGTGGGTTGGCGGACTTGACGAAAGCGAGGACGTTGAGCTAGGAAATCGGAGATGACCACGGTGGAAACTCGGCGTGGGCGGTGTGGAGCATTCGGAGGCGGAGTAGAAGCCAGAGTCGGTGCTGGAATACACAGAGGACATCGGTTCCAACGACATCTCGAGGGAGCTCTTGGACGACTCGCGCTCGGCGACGAGCTTGGGCAGAATAAGAGGTTTCATTTCGCGCATCGCGATGTTTTGCCGCAGCGGAACGTGTTTTCTCGCGATGATGTGGTGTGCTAGGCCATCACCTGCTTAAGAGAGGAGGACTGCTCGCGGGCCGACGATGCTTTCGAGTGCCTGGTTGACCAAGTGCGTGTCACGGCAGAGAGTGTCCACGTAGGTAGGTGGTGGGCTGTTTATTCTGCGCGCATCAGCCATCGGCTATTACTCCAAAAAGGGAAAATACGTGAGGGCGGGTTAAGACTATGAAGACGGGATTGGTCGCACACGTACTGTAATGCGGATGCGCAGAAATGGCTCGGTCGTGAGAGAGGGACAGCGCAGAGAAGCAACGAGTGGGCAGAAATAATGAGCGACGAAGCGTGGGCAGAGTTGTCGAGGTCGAACAGGACAGGACAGGACCGGGGCGGACGACAGCCATTTGTGGCCACGGGTTGAGCTTGTAGCTTGTTCTTCCGGCGCGGTGCATGGGGCGGCAGGGAGCCCTAGGCCTTGGCTCCTCACCACCAAAAAGTCGAGTCGTCCCACACTAAGCTAAGGCGAAGGCGGCCTGGTCCCGTAGCCGGCATCCCCGTCCGTTTCAACGACTCTCAGACGGGCCGCAAGGTCGCACACATGGCCCACGACTAAGCCGTCGCCCGGTGCAACAACGCCAGCAGAAAAAGGTTTTCCAGACGAGACGGCTGCCGTGTTGCAACGTCGGCGCGTCAGGAAGCTGGCGAGCAGCGGTTCGCCGCAAAGAGCGACCGCATCGAGCATAGGCAGTGAAATTTTGGCTTTTCCTCTGCTCCCAGCGCTCTCATAGACTCCACCGCGCTCCACCCGTACATGAACACGTGAGTAAGCCACGCAGCAGCAGCAAATTCGTTCGAGCTGGAAGTATATTGCATACGAGGCCGCTCTGGAACCTCAGGCTTCCCGTTCTCAGTGCCTGTGGCACCCGGCATGATGGAAAGGAGCCCCATCCTACCACTTCCACAGACCGGCTGGGAAGAACCGTGGCTGCACTGACAGCTGGGGTGGTGCAGGGAGAAGGCTGGTTCGACAGCTCTTGTGCTCCTATGCTCATGTCATGCCCCCGCTGTTTCTCCGTTTGGTCCGCCCATTGGCCGCGGAAGAAGGGAGCTGTGGCTGCACTCACAAACAAACAAACAAACAAACATGCCTTGTTTCAACATCAAAACAGTCAAACACTGATTGCTGTTTCCTGTCCGGCGTCCGATCAACCTCTGCTGGTGACACGCTGGACTCAACTCGCTCACGGAAGCTGAGACGTGACGTCGGCAAAGGAGGAGGCTGGCGAAACTCTCAACGTTGAGCCGACGGCGAAAAAGGCCTTCAACCGCCGGCTGACGAATCGGACGGCCTGCTGTTGGAAAACTAGCCACCGCGCCGCCGCTGATTGGAGTCGAGACCACCGTCCGTCTTTGTTTTTCGCATCCCTGCTCAGAGTCGCCCTCCTTGCCAGGCACGCTTCGCCTTGCTGTCACCACTCATGCCAGGCACCGCGGTCAGGCCCTGCACCCTTCGCCAGCGCATCGCTTACCATGCCCTTGCCCGCTTCCCAATTTCTCCCGCACACGGGTTCCTGTGATAACACCTGCACCTCTCATTCCTCCACAAGTCTCTGATTCTGAAGAGGCGCCTGGCGCCCACCGCCGCTCGACTCTCGGATTGGATCGCCGTGCCGTCTCCGGAAGAGGGCATCGGCGCCGATCGGCATTCCCAGCAACTCGTTCACTGGGAACAGGGGGCGGCCTGACTAGCTTCTAGCTCGTGTCTGACCAGATCATGACGACAGTGTGTGCTCTTCGGCCCATGCGCCGTTCGGCAAAGCGTCTTGGGACGCGCTCACTTCACCACCAACGAGCGGTCGACGGAGGCGAACAGTGGGCAATGCCTCTCGCCTCGACGAACGGCAGGCGGGACGGCACAGCAACGTTGCGAGCCTAGCAAACGGCGGGTTACACGCGAACCAAGGCCCATTGTGCATGAGTGGGAAAGTACAACTGGTGAGCGAGCTGAGGGTTCCTGACAGCTTTGCGATGAATTTCGACCGCCTCAGAATGCAAAGCTCGGCATCGCACATGCCAGGTACCATCTTTACCCCGGCGCCACGCTGTCAACTTCATGTAGGCGTACGTCAGTGAGTGGGGCGTGAGCTTGACGATGTGCCTCGCTGAGCACATTTTCACGCTCTTTCTTTGCGGATTAGCCACGCGCAGTGTGCTTGTACCGAAGTACTTTCCCAGCCATTCAGAGCGCACCATTCCGTCAAGCGGTCGAGCACCACGCAACGTGGTTTGTCGCCATTCATTAGTTTCTGAGCAGTCGGCTGCATCTCAACATCGAGACCCTACGCGATTACGATTGATGGCGACAGGGATGGCGATAGGAGCTCGACGGTGCCGTACGGCTCCGCACTGAACTGGTGATGCGCGGCTGTCACGCACGAGGCGTCTGGACGTGGAATTCTGAACAAGAAGGCGGTTGACAGCAGCACAATGCAGAACTCTCCAGGACGCCCGTCACTATTCGCCTGGGTGCTACTCTTCGCAAGCGATGGCTAGACACCGACGACATGACAGCGGCAATGATACAGCAAGATCACGGACTCAATCGCACCGCTCAAGTGTTGGGAGCATATGCAATCTGCGGTTAGTATGCTGACCTCGGACGATGCTCGGTTCCTATGCGAAGGCGCATGTGGGACATGATTCCGCTCAGAAGATTTGCGCGTGTGCGCACACCACTCCACTATATTGCAGGTGAATGTTTTTCTATATGTATTAGGTGGTAATGCTCCATAATTGATGCAGACGAGCATCCCGAAAAGGTTGACGTTCGGGTTCGGTTCGTCGCGTGCGTGGTTTGCCTTGCGATGTGCGTGCCTTTCTCGCCATCCAGGTTGCCCCCTGCTCTATCACCCTAGTCTCCGCGCCGTTCACACACTACTCAGAGCCAGAACCTACTCCACAGTGCTTTCTGTTCCTCGGAGCCTTGGAACTATTGGTCATCGCCCTTCGTCAGCATCTTCATTGCAGAGCCTAGGCTGAAAGGGTGTCACAGCCGAGGTGTTGTCTACATACCTCGAAGTCGACCTTGACAATGTCCTGAAATCCTTCAGCTAGCTTAGGTTCTCGGAAACGCTTCATGAAGCCGAAGAAGGCTGATTTTGGGAGTAGCAGCCGCTGCTCCGGATTGGTCTAAGAGACGTTGTCAGCATCGGAAGAAACGCCGTGGCCGGCCGGGATTGTTGATCTTCCATGTGCCTAGGTCCTTAGGTACCTTCGCCATGAGTTCCGACCGGCTCGAGACATTCACCGTGCAATGCGCCACGTTTGATCCGCGAATCTGCAAGGATACTACATATGTTGGGAAACTTACATCTGGGCCGAGATTGAGGGCTCGAACTATATCGTTATGCTCGCATAGCTTCGTTGGGGCAGTGAAGAGTACGCTGCGAATGGGGACGTCCAGTTTCTTCGCCAGAGCAACCCAGTCAGCCCTCGTCTCCGGATCAGCGTTCGTGTTGTCTAGGCGCGGTGATCAGTATGGAGTGAAAGTCGAGCAGCTGTGGGGTTGCATATCCTTACCGACGACTACACTTGTCCCCTCCTCAACCAATGCGGTAGCCGACTTCAGACACTTCTCGCGCTGTTTCAACAATGTTACCCAATGCGCGGGGATGTAGTACACAACACGTTCTCCCAACGTTGTCTAGGAAATTATGCCGACTTACGGTTTTGAGAATATCCTGGTTTACGCGGCCATAGCCCAGTGGCTGCAAATGCCGCCAGTAAAAAGACGACTTGCCCGCGCCAGGACTGCCGCAGAATAGAACGATGTCAAGGGGGTTGGCCTTGGAGAGCGTTTTCGGAACTTTGGAACTCGAATTAGCATCGGGATGGCTTCCCACACCCGGGTGGCTGGCTACCCCAGCACTCACTTGCAGTTGTTGACTTCGCAGCCTCCTGTTGGAGAAAGATGGTTGGATCAAACTCTCTCACAAATGGCCTTGAGTCTTCGTGCAGGAAGTATTCCTCCGGTGTGTGGAATTGTATCCCTGAGTTAGCTGCGAAATCCCTAGGCAATCTCAGCATGCGAGTCTGGGCAGGCAATGCAGTCTCGGGACGACAACCTACCTGTCTACGCACGAATGGTCCTTCGAGGCCCCTCCAGGCACTGCCTCCCGACCGCCCGCATCGCCGACGAAGAATGAGTTCTCTAGATCGACAGCATCTGCAGCCTCCAAGTCGTAGTCCTCCAATAGTTCTTCCCACATGCCTACTCGAGGCTTGCGATACCGATCGTGCCCCGTCGCGGCATACACAGGGACGGGCAAGTCGAGTTGCTTGAACACAGCAGACACTTTGGCTTTGAAGTCTGCCAATCGCTTGAGGTCACTCTTCGCCTTCTTCGGGTCAGGCTTTAGGCTGATTCCTCCTTGGTTGCTCACGACTGCAACCAGATATCTGTCCACACAGATGATCAAGGTTAGTATGGGCGCCTCAATAAATGCGGAGTAGCATGACGCAAGCATACCCTTCTTTGTGAAGCCTGCGCAGTGTGGTTGGGACGCAACTATCCCACCACTTCCAGTCTGTGGCATCATGCCCGAATTTCTTGCCAGACGCGGGCGTGATGAGTGTTGAGTCCTGCGGCGGGTATTAGCACCCCCGGATCCGATATCCGGCTGAGACAGCATCAGATGGTGCGTCAGCGTACAAGGTCGAATGCAGCAATTTTTTGTTTTGCTCTGGTTTGAGCTACCGAAGCAGCAGATGGTGGCGTGTGTCGACCGATCAGCAGCGTGTCATGCACAGTCCGCCATGTCATCTGCTCCGGCTCCTTCTTCGACAGAGGAGTGAAAAAGCTTGCCACTGCTTTGCCTGATGGCGTGATTAGTCTTCGGCGCGTTTCATTGTCGCTGCAGACTCACTTGTTGTTGTTGACTGCTGTTTACGCTTTGAGGGTGGTGGGGAAACGCCGCGACCGTTTGAACTCGGCCGCTTCGCCATGGCCGGCTTTTGCGACATGTTCAAAGGCGTAGCGTGAAGCCTATTGTATCGTGGTGGGCTCGCGAAACGCAGTGCAAACTTTAAGTGTTTGCAGATAACAAACATGGGAGGGGTGCAGTCGTTGATCGCGCCTTACTGGCGAACGCGACGGCGCGGAGGCACGTGCAGCCACTTGAGCGATGCTAAGCAGTGGGCGGACCTCGCGATAGTTTCGCAACAACCTTCACGTCTTTCACTAGCTGTACCTAGTCCTCGTCGCGTTGCTGCTAATCAGCTCGCAAAGTCTAACCGAGGCGTCATGTCCACAAAATAAGGCTATACAAACAGGAATTCTATGCATCATCCACTGCCTCGCGTCTTCACAATCCGAAAGCGAGCAGAAAGTACAATCAAGAATTCGTGTAGTCTATGGGTATCGAGAGTATCGAGAGTATCACGCTCGTGGTAGAGTGGGCTGGTCGCCAGCATCCATCTTCCGTCCTCAGATGTCCACCGCTCAGCGAGGCCTTCGCACAGGAGGCGCCTCTCGGGCATTGTACTTGACACGTGTGTCCATGGCCAACCGATCTGGCAATTCTAGCTCCACGCAGCCCTTCATCTGCTGCCGGAAGGCTTTCAGCTGCCCGACGCCATTTTCCAGGACAGCGGGGGTATTCAAGTCCTGCACCCGCACCTTTGCCTCCAGCATGTACGCGCCGCTCGGATCGAAAGGCTGGAGGGCGGAGAAGGCGGGGAGGTCCACCTTGGGCGCTGTCTCCAGCGACCGGACGCCGGGCTCGTGCAGCAGGCGGTAGAGGAAGATGACGACATTGCCGTGGACGAAACGATGGCCCTCGATGTAGTACTCGGAGACGAATCTGCGTCGTGTTAGATGGGCTTTGTGCGGTTCAAGTTGCACGCAACTCACTGGTGTGGACCGGCCGCAATCATCCATGCGTGCGGGTCGCCTGAGAGGAGGTCTGTCGAAGCGGTCGCCCGGATCGAGACTCCTCGATCGCCAGTGTCCGGCATGTCCTGGAACTCGAGTGCCCATTTGGGCTCCTCGCCAGGCCCCACGGCCGCCGAGAGCGCCTTCTCTTGGGGCTCATGCGTGCCGTTTGCGTGCCCGAAGTCCCCGTCGGACAGCTTCTGGACGAACTGGTTGTAGAAGAGGTCCCGGGCGCCCGACTGTTTGGCCGGCTTTGCGCCGACGACGTTCTGCGTGCCGCCCCGGCGACTAAGATGTGCGCCGGGCTCCTCAGGCTCGCGCGTGGGCTTGTAGATGATGCGGCGCTCGAGGACGCGGCGGGGCTGCATCGCAGCAACCCCCGCGAGGATCTTCAGCACCTGGTCATGGCGGGACAGAGGAACCTGCCCGTAGAGCAGCAACTCGTGCATGAGGGCGAGGGCGAGTGCGGGGACGGCCAGGCGTGAGAACAATGGCATGCAATTGCAATTGCAATTCCGCCTACGTCAAGGGGTGCGGGCGCTGTGGGGCTGATAAGGCGGGCGGGCGTGCGATTGGCGGAGCGGCGGCGGTGGTGCTGGGAAGCGCAGGAATTCACGGGCACGAGGGAGCGAAGAGCGGCGGAATGCGGAGCTGGCCACGCCGCGCCATGGGGTGCATGGGGTGCATTGCAGACAGCGTGCCCATGCCTGAACGGGCTCAGTCGATTCTCAGTCGAGGTGGGTTGACCAGCGTCTCGGAGCTGGGGGGAGGCGTCGGCGACTTCCTCTGGCCCTGCGCTTGTGAAAGATTATTTATCGCCGACCTTCTCGCGGCTCCCCTCCGCTGCCTTCCTCCCAATTGCTCGCCCGCCCGCACCCGCACTCCCCCCAGCACCAGGCGTTCATCCTCCAGCTCCTCCCGCCTGCTGCACCCCTATCACAACTGCCTGCGACTGCAAACTCCCTCACTCTCTCGCCCGCAGCGGCCCCAGCCACCGACTCCTGGCGCCGACACCGCTGCGTCCGCCCGCCGTCACGATGAATGCCACCAAGACGCTCCTCCAGGGCCGCCAGCCCATGATCCGCTTCCTGGGCAAGCGCACCATGCCCGCCAGTCCGCCGCCCTGATCTCGGCCCTCAATGGCACGCGACGCTAATTCTCTGCAGAGGTCGACCACACGCCGCATCCGCATCCGGCCTCGCCCACCAACAACCTCCCCGAGTCGTTCGCCAGCTACCGCCAGAAGGCCCAGCAACACGGCCCGCTGAACCAGCAACACGGCTTCTCGAGCGGCGGCATCGGCGCCACGCCCGGCGGCTCCCTCGGCCCCATCGAGGCAGGAAAGGGCAACTTCTTCGACCGCTCCGAGCTGCCCAAGCGCTTCCAACGCCTAACATGGACGCAAGCCGAGATCGAGGCGGTTGAGTCAGGCGGCGCGAGCCTCTACCAATGAGCCGATGCAGGATGACGAAGCGACGATAAGCCTACCGCCGGCCTCGACTGGATGGTATTACTGTATACGTACGTGCATGCATTACACGGGTGTGGGGATAAAGCAGGACTTCAATGTAGAGGCATTCTGCCCCCTCAATATCGGAGCGGGTGGCATTCTTAGATTTGCGACTGTGCTGGGTCTCCTTATGGTGTCTAATACCCTACAAGACTGGTCTTTTGGGATGGGGGAACTTGGACGTGTAGGGCTGGAATTTTTGCTGGTGCCGTTCTGGCGGATAGGACTACCGTACTCGATTATCACACCTAGAGAATACGACGACATGTCAAACAGTTTCAAGTTTACTTCCGTGTCCACTCGCTCAGCGCACCAACTTTCCACATCTGATCGAACTCCTTCAGATGGGTGTTGTACCATTACCCAGTCAAGTCGGGTAATCCTCTCATATTCTAAGCAGCCATCAATATCAGCTCCACACAATGCTCCTACTAGCTAAACACTGAACACCCCAGGTGCCGTTCCGCCGCACTTGGAAAGCCAACACCAACCCCAACACGTCACACCACCACTCCCTCCAACCACAAAATCTCCGTCAACCCACATAACAAAAGCACTCCGTTCCCACGCACCCACGTTTCCAAGTTGAAGTTCCCACGTGTCAAATACAGCGGACCACCCCCACGTGTTCTAGCCAGACCTCACTCGGACAGCGAGGTGCAGATTACCAATCGCATATTCCCGCGTGTTGGCTGTTTCTCGCTGCACGAGAAGATGCACATGCGCTGCAGACGCTGTTCTGGCGTCGGAGCACGCCTTTTCGGTGGGGCAGATAGTGGGGGAGGGGGTGGGGGGTTCGGAACGGCGTTTGCTCTGTGAAAATTCTTCTGTTGAATGTAAAGGTGGGGTTTAACAGAACAAGAAGCTATTTCTAGAGTGCATTTTCCATGTGTGGGAAGAACTTCAACTTACGAGAGGCTTCCCCTAGGAGATGATCACTCGTAGCGTGTCTACACACAAACATATTTTGAGATGTGAATTTTCTCCTTCAGAGTCTGTCTTTGTTTAATATAGCTCGTCTTGGGACGTTCCATGATTAACGTTCCAAGATACATACTCAGCGTCCCCGAAAGGTGCGCAATATCACTGCCGTGATAATTGGCCAAGTATTCATTGAGCCATGTCCTAAAGCTCTTGGTTTCGATCTTCGACTTATAGCAGCAAATGCCTCTCTCCCAATCCTCATAATTGCGCAAACCCTACCATACATCCCGCACCCTACCTTAACAAACGTCATGATTTTGCGATCTTTCCCTTACCTCTCCAGCATAATCACATTAGCACGTCACAACGGACACAGCACACCAAGTCGTCTACATGCACTAAGTGCGAAGCAAGCATCGAGACATGATGCGGCATGTTACTCGTCTCCGATACGGCGGTGCGCAACGCCCGTCCGCACGAGAAGGAGCCGCCATGCCATCCGGCCCCAGAGAGGCGCGTGGGCGAAGTAAACAAAGGAACCGTTTCTGTTTCACATCAATGAGCTTAATCGGACGTTTAAGTCGAAATCATGTGGTATTGTGGCAAACATCTTTGAAGCGGGAGGAAGAATCTAAGGAAAGCACATATTCATCGCCATTGAGAAATGCGGTTTGTAGTAACGCGAGACGCAGGTATGTTTTTATAGGTTAAAGGTTAAGATGTAGACACAAAGTCCCACTACTTCCCAACCCATCTTTTTCCTATCCAAGGCCAAGGTAACCGAACCAAACCAAACCATCCCTAAATAGTATACAGAAGAATAGCCAAAGGCAAGCTAAACGAGCGACAAGAAGGTTAGAAGCTAGTACATGATTTTCGAAGGGGTAGTCTTGAACAATGTAACTCTGAATGGACTTGAGACGCTTGAATGCAGAAAATGTGAGTCGTAAGTCTCGTGCAAAGCGCTGACCGGCCTGCGCTAGCAATGGTGGTTTTGCAATGTTGGGTATACAGTGAAGCTGCGCAAAAAGCTGGGTAGGAGTCTCCTGTGAAGAGAGCGAAAGGTTGTTGGATTTAGTCAACGACCTTCCAGGACATGCTGTAGATGCGGTCGCCATTCGCGCCGCCGAGACCGCCGGTGGTCGCCTCCCAGAGGGCGGGGGTGGCATCGAGGCCGCCCTGGGTGCAGCCTGAGCAGCGGTCCTTGACGTACGCGATGGCCGTCTTGCCACCGTTGGTGATTTGGATCTTCTTGCCGCACCACGGGTTGTTGGTCTTGCCGGTCATATAGTCGACGGTGGCATCGCCAAAGGTGTCCACAGCGAGAGCGACAGCCATGTCAGTGTCGTTTATTGGGTCGCCGCAAGCACCGAGGCCACCACCATAGTAGTTCATGGTGTAGGAGCCGCCGGTGTACGTCTGGCCATCACCGGACCCCGAGGTCTGGGAAGGCTCCGCGGCAGCCGTGGTGGAAGATGGGGGAGCAGCTTGAGTGGTGGTGGGCGCCAGTGCCTGGGTGGTTGTCTCCGCAGGGGGAGGAGTGTAGACGCTGGTGGTGGTCGGCTCTGGCTTCTTCTCCGTGGTGGTAGGCACGACTACCGTGGGAACCGCAGTGGTGGGCTCCGGCTCTACGGTAGTGGGAGCAGCGGAGCTGGAGCTGGTCGTCGTCACGGTGGTGGGCTGCTGGTGGCGCGTAGTCGTGGGCTTCTCCTCGTAGAAGAGAGCGGGATCAGACGTCGCGGCGGCAGCGGGCTGGACGCCCGTGACGGTGGTGTAGACGGTGTAGTACTCGACCTTGACTTCGGTCTTGGTGGCATAGGCGCGCCTGTCAAGAGGAGCAGTAAGGGCCATGGTGCTGAAGAGCACGGAAGCGAGGACGTTGGAGGTCTTCATTTTTGCAGTGTTTTCCGGGTTTAGTGCTGGGTAGCAAGTGTGTTGGTATAGATGTCAGGAGCTGCGATGTGCACAGAGAGTGGTCGAACTGGCTAGCAATTCGAATGTTTGTGACTGGCGTCGTAGAGACTGTGTCTGTCTGTCAGGGAATGACGGGGGAGATGCTGGATCTCTGAAAGAGTGTGCAAAGAATGTGAGGGGTGAATGAAAGTGAACAATTGCAAGACCTCAAGCCTGTAAAGAGTGGACAGGAGGAGGGCAGCGGGCGACTTTAAGGAGGACGGAGAAAGAGTGTGTGGAGACTGGAGGAGATGGGGGAGTGGAAGCCGCAGCACTAGAAGACCGGACGGGGGCGCTCAAGTGCTGGGGGCAACTGCCTTGGTCGAACGGAGCTAGCGGCGCGGGCCCCTGCCAATTCACACGGCGCCGGCTCGAAAGCCACGCACGCGCCACAGAGCCAATGAGCGTTGGGGCGCGCCGGCGGGCCCAAGAGTCACGTCAAGACAGCCGGAGCCATCGTCAGCGTTGCGACCGTGGGCTCGAGGCGGAGACGACAGGTGGCGGGTGATGTCCGGCCCGTCTGCATCCACAATGTCTTCCCTCTGTTCCCGCTCTTCATCGCAAGTTCAGTGGCGTCTTGCTCGCTCAAGCTGCTCAAGTGCTCCTTCCTCGTGCCCGCCCGCGCCTGCTACTTTGGGCCGGTCTACTCTCTCGTAAACGCTAATTATGGGTAAAGATTCGCTGACCTGTTTCTGTTTCAGCGGCCATAAGGGGCTAGCGCAGCTGGCAAAACCCAGCGAATGGCGATCGGGCGCGGCACCTGGGCGGGATCTTCAGGCACCGCTGCACTCTGCGCTAGCGCGGCCGGACGCTACGGCCAGGGGCACCTGCGGGCTGGGCAAACGAAACAGGCACTCGCAGCCCCGGTTGTGTCGTCGTGTCGCCGTGTCGCCGTGCACTCAGCTGAGCTCAGGCACCACATTTACAGTATGATTTGACGCGTTCCAGCCATCTTCACGAATTTCCGCAGAGGCCTCGACACGTGGATCGCGTGCCGGCGCGGGCGTCGTGGCTCATCCAAGGGACGCGACCGTCACCACTTCCTCGCCGTCTCGCTGCCGTTGGACGGGCGTGCCGACTCGCTTCCGGCGGCGGTCCATCTCGTCCTTCGCTGGCCGCCGTCTCACCTGCTGCAGCGCCTGTCCCACCGTCTGCCTTCTCTCGATTCTTGCGCCGTCAGCATGCGCGCGAGATGAAATGTGGGACGTCGCACTCCCGACTGGCCGTCGCACATCCGCGCGGCACCAATGCGGAGACGTGAAAACTCTT
Source organism: Lentithecium fluviatile CBS 122367 (assembly GCA_010405425.1). Lineage (NCBI taxonomy): Eukaryota > Fungi > Ascomycota > Dothideomycetes > Pleosporales > Lentitheciaceae > Lentithecium > Lentithecium fluviatile. Next base: position 2,761,808 of record MU005569.1, read on the forward strand.
CTTATCCACTTATCGATAGCGATACTGCCCATGCGAATCCACCGCTCTGGGCCTATCGTTGATCGCGCCGCTTCGCCTGGGTAAGAAAAGACTGCAACAGCCCGGCCAATTCAACCGCAGCGTCAAAGGTCCCACGCTCAACAATTACAAAATGTTGACACTCGAGACGGGCGGGGTACATGTTTTCTGTGTAGGCGCATTCCGATCGCTTTGAGCATGGTTCGGCAGATTGGAATGCGGGAATTCGCAAGCCATGCTTTCGTCGCTGAGGAGTCATGGCTGTCAACCACCATTAGGATGTGCAATCGATACCGACACATGGCGTCCGCTGCCGTCCTCGCCTTGACGGGCGTCGAACCGCTCAGCATGGCACGACGTCAGGCTAACTTTGGAACTTTGGGACTACCAACCAACAGACCAACAGCGAATCGAAGCGGCCCGCAACTTATGCCCTCAGCCATTCACCCTCCAATTTTGCCAGAGACGAATAAGAGAAGGGGCCAGACGCGACTCCAACTTCCAAGTCCTGCAACAGAATTCTAGCTGCTGAGCGCCCTAGGAGAATGATTTTTGTCAACGGCTTGGTCAACTGAAGTTTGACGGGATCAAGCAAATGGGCAGCGTCTTGTGTCTAGCGGCAGCTCAACATCATGCGAACAACACTCGGAGTACTACCTGCGGCCATCTTCCCGATCCCCAATGCCGTCATTGCGTTACACTTCGGTCATCATGTGCTCTGCGTTGTGGGGAGCCCTATTTTGGTATCTCCATGACACCCCTTTCAGCATGTCTTAGTTGCTCTCGTCTCACAGATGCATATCAATTTCCGTCACCGATCATACAACTTATATGCGTCATGTCCATCACTAGTGTATTAGTATCCTGAGACCTACATTGGGGTTCCAATTTGCGCGTTCGTTACTCTTGCTTATGTGGCGCAAGGCTTCTGATGCGCAAAGCATCCTTTTGCCGCGTCTACTTGACTGCATGGCTACTGCGGCAGAATTGCGCAAACAGATGGACACTCGAGCGCATACGGAACGCTCGCCAGAGTGTCACAGGTCCCCGCAGGACGCGCACTATTAGGATGAACGATAGTCCTCGTGTTCTCGGACACCTCGCCCGTCCGAAGTTGGCGGAGACTTCTTGCAAAACGTTCGCCTCAGAACCACACCGCTCGAATGTCATTCGTGACAGTAAGCTTTTCGTACGCGGCTGCCAGCGAGCTTCATTCCAGAATCGCATCGTTACATCAACTCTGTGCGAAATGCCAGTTTCCTGCTCTGAACGGCGAACAATCGGCCTCCCCGACCACGAGTGGAGCAAGCATAGAACGGCATGGCGTGCCTGCTCCTGCTGCAGTCGATCTGCGAGGCGGCGGTGATTAGGCATTCCGGCAGGGAAAAGCTCAACTCCTCTTCGCCCTCAGTTCAGTCCGAATTCATCGAGTCCTCTGCAGCGATCGCCAACCTTTTCACTCGGCATCACAAGGCAGCCATACTCCAACATGATGATGGGTAGTCCAATCCATTTGAGTATGCATAAATCTAAAATGGTATCATAGCTGATGTGAATGCTAGTACTGCTGTTGCTCCGGAAGTGCATAAGAAACCGGTCGACTCCTTTTCGCACCCTCCATCGACTGTCCCGCCATCTCAAAATTGAACTGTCGTAACATCTCCACCTCAGCACGCAATTGCTCCGCTGTCATCTCTTCCCTTGTCAGCCGCTGCAATGACCCCGCATTTGCATGCCGCTCCTCCACTCCGTAGCACGATAGCCTTCGGGGTGATTTTGGCGGCACAGGTATTGTGATGCTGTAGTCTCTACTAAAACTTTCTTCTCGGGTCCCTCTTCTCCCCGTTTGCTGCAAGTTTTCGAGGTCTGCACACAGTTGCTCGTCGCTTCTTGACAATTGACGGGCTGGAGACCTGGCGCCTAGGTAGCGGCCGTCCGGACTGTACATAGATACCCTGAGCGGCGCGACTCTAATGCTACTATCTCTGCTAACACTTCGATCTCGGTTGCTTGGTCGGTGGGGCTCGGGACTTTGTGAATATATACTGCTACCTGCAGTGGCTGATTGGGCATAGGCCTTGGGTTGCAAGTGCCCTGCTGGCATATGCATTTTGTGTCGCGGCTGCCGCTGGTGTTGTTCGTGGGGTTGCGTATGTTGCTGGTAATACCTCTCATGGCGCGTCGCCGCTGTGCTTGGGTCGAATTGCTCCAATTCACCATGAACCGAATCTCTAGACGAAGGTGGGGCTTGGATGCCGGTCAGACTTCTTTCGCTGGGGAAGGTGGGCCTTCGTGACACGCTGCGCACTGTCCCACGCAAAGAGGAAAAGGGCGAAGAAGCTTTCGTCATCGCGCGCTTCAGCTTCATCCCCTTTGCTTGAACGAGCTTGGGCAAGCAGAGGGCGCATGCGACAATGAAGCCGAGGGAGACTTCGGCTTCCGTCCAGAGGCCAATGAAGAGGCCGTTATGTGACACGTCGGCTTCTGAGATGACGGGTGCAATTTTTACAGTAAATACGATACGCATAGCGGATGCGGCGCATGCTCTAGACGCCGTCAGTGATGCTGGCACACCCGTGGCACCTGACTTACAGCAGTCCCGTCGCGAACAACATCGTCACAGCAATCTTCCGTCCGAGAGGCACATTAAGTTGCCACAGGCTCGTAGTCGGAAGCAGCAAGATAACAATGTCCGAGCCCATGTTGAAAGCGCCCTGTGCAACGATGATGTGGTTCACATCATGGCACTTTGCGTCTGGCGTAAGCTTGTTCCAGATCGCCTCTCGTGGATTGCAGTAGAACATGGTCCAGAACATGAGTACGGTGTACAAGATGGCACATGAGATCATAGTAGCCCACGCACCGTACCACATGAGTTTGTTCACGCTTCGCCCGGGTGCGAATAGACGGAGGTATTGGAGCAATATGGCCATCTTGACCACGAAACTGAGGGGACAGTATATGATCTGGCCTAAGTTCGCCCACTGGGTGATTTAGCACATACTATAGGTATGTATAGGAGCGGGAAGTAGTTGCATACGTAGAGCTGGTGGAAGAGCTGATCGAGTGTAATCTGCCTAGAGACAAAGGCATGATAAGTAGATTTCCCAGAATGACAACATTACTCCGGGGTCACTTACCATTGATGGACCCCAGCACCCCACTTGACCATGAAATATCCCATGACGACTTCAGCAATGATAAGTGGCTGTCGGCACATGAGCTAGGATCCAATACATCATTCCAAGGATGACCATATACATACAAATGCCAAGAATATAAAGTCTTCTTCACAGTCAGCACATATCCCTAGAATTGGCAACGAACACCTACAATCCGCAACCTCGAGACTCCGCACAATTACAGCTTTGGTGTATATCCGGATCAACAAGAACACACCCGGAATAGCAATGCACATGATTGCGACGAGAAGATACCAAAACTGATCCGGCCCATCCAGTGTCATGGTCCTATCCGCGCCAGGAGGAATATGATCGGGCATAAATGCAGGTAACGATAGTAAATAGGTTGTTCGATCAATATCAGCCGGAATTGTGAGTTTTTCGATGCCGGCGGGAACGACTTGTCGCGCGGCCACGACGCCTTCGTCAAAAAGCGCCTTCGCCACCATTTGTTGTTCTCGACGTTGCGCAAGACAAATGGTAGGTAGCCAGGCGTGCAATGGGGCGAAGATGTGGAGCAGGTGCGACATGAGTCGATGGCAGGAGCGGGCAAATATGATAAAGCAATCCGGGGATCGGACTTCGTGATGATTTCCGCGTCGCGGACCGCATCGCGTAGATGTATGATTTACCGGATTCGGCAAGCCTCTTCGTTAAGGAGATGAGCCGTATTGAAGGGACCTTTCCTCTAGGCGCTTTCCGCGTGGGATGACATGAGGACCGTCGGGCCAAGTTGTATCGTAAGCCCGCTATGCTGGGTTCCCACAGTGCCTTTACCGTGGCACTAGACACTGGAACGTCGTGGGCATTAATCGCCGAGAACAGGGGACCGAAAAGCATCCACGCGGCGAGACCCAAGATCTCTCCTTGTGGCGCGCGCACCTACTTGTAGTTCGCTGTCGGGTGGTTGGTCTGAGGTGAGACGAGCCAGCCCTAGCCGATCTCCAAAACCGATCCGCCTACATCATTGGTCCGGACTTCATCAGGCATTGGGGTGCTGCATCACCGGACTGTGTGCCTTGCATGAATGTCTCGAGTAAATCAATTCTCTACGTGTTGGGACGCCGGAGTTTCCGGTCGGCAGGTTATTGGGACGCGATGTTGGGTAGGAGGTAGGCGTAGGTATAAAAGTTGAGCGTATGCCAGACTAATACCAACTTTTAGTTATAGTTAGTCACGAGAGGGAATATTGTAGGACACTAAAGCTATTTCTTTAATATGCTTGTTATATCCTTTCTCTAGTGGCTGGACCACTTTTGGTCTCTTCTGCGTCTCCGTCCCCTCAACTAACTGCCAACCCGTCCCTACCCGCCTCAATTTCATTCGGCTCTCCTTCGCCTCCTTTCTAACCCTTTCCTCAGACTCCACGCCTCTGTCTTCATTCATCGCATGCAACAGTGGCCGAGGACTCGACTTCCACATCAGTGTATTCCTCGTCGTGAATATGGTCGATGCAAAGAAGACAGCGACGATCCTATAGAGCGCTGCAGGCAGGATGAACCAACGGAGATTGACAAGTAACCCCGTTTCTTGGTATGTGTAAGTACCGAAGGCTTCTTGCTGTAGGAGGTAGTCCTTTCGGAAACTGTGTTTGATCAGAACGGAACGCGTGGTAGAAAAAATGTCTCTAGACGAGGTGGCCTGGGCATCGGAAAGACTGTGAGCAATTCCTACGGGAGTTGTTTGGAAACCATACTCTCCAATCACAACAAATGGATTCGAGTGCTGCCAACCGTTGTGCTGTTGCTTAACAGGACAGGATGGCGCCGTAACACTATCATCTTCGAAAACAGCATGGGTCAGAAGCGGGCTCCACTCAGTGCTAGTCCGTTCGATTCATGCCAGAGAAGATTGTCGTGGTATTGAATATAAAATTCATTTGGATAGACAAGCTTTCCATGACCGATCCCGCAACATATAAGTCCTCCTTTTCCGACTCGGCTTTGGTGCAGAAAGCCGCTTCTTCATACCTGGTCGTTCGGTATCAGTCAAGGTTCGTCGTCGAATGAAGGAGGTTTGTTGTGCCAAGTACAGATTCGGAGGCCTGGGCTTCCAGTTCTTGCACGCAAAATTGAAACTGGGCTTTAAATGCTGTCCAGCGTTGTTATGGATCGGTCTCCTGCTCCGAGCGCTCCGCGCCCCAGCCACGCGCACGGCCCCTCAGCACAGCACAGCCACATCTATCATGTTTGCGCCACACTATAAGGCACCTGTGCAGGCCTTCCGCCTGCCCTTATTGCGGAGCGAGGAACGAGCGAAGCAATTTACAATCGGTCTCGCTGAACAAACTTTCAGACCCACATTTCCTCTTTTGGACGTTTTTCTGACTCAGCCGAAATTCGCAAAAACTTCGGCACAGCGGCTGGGCCAATTAAAA
>MU005569.1:2774184-2800975 GCA_010405425.1 Lentithecium fluviatile CBS 122367
TATAAGGTAGCTAGGCTTACTATATATAAAGCATTTACGCGTCTCTACTTCTTAAAACTATAGTTCTATTAGAGGTTCTCTAGAGTTGCGCTAGTAAGGCTTATAAAAGCCTAGTTCTCTTAACTTCTTTTTCTCTATATTATTATACTAAATTCCTTCTATTAGCTAATAACTATAATTATTATATTAGTAGCGTTACAGTTAATTACCTAAGGTTTAAGGCTTTATTAAATAGCTATTAGATAGCTTTCTAAAGCTAGAGCATAGCTTCTATTCTTACTAGCGTAGTTCTTAATATAACTTATACTATTTAGCGTTAATCCTAATAAATTCTTTATAAAGGTCCTTTAGAGAAGTAATAAGGGTTCTAGAGTGTAGTAGCTTTTTATAGATTTTTAGTTTTAAGCCTTACTTATATATAACTATTAAAGGTACTTCTTCCTAGTTAAGCTATATAGCGTATTTCTTAAAGTATATTACGTAATTAGTAATAGAATGCGTCTATTAAAGCTGCTATATAGCTTATTTAGTAAGAGGTACTTAGTTAGTAATTCTAAAAAGCTATCTAAGTTCTTTCTTAAAGTTCTTATAGTCTTTAATAATCTAGTTAATAGCATTACCTTTATAATTCTCCTTAGCTAGGTAGCTTAAGAGGTATAGTTAAATCTAGGTAGCTGCTTTGCCTTATAAGTATAATGCTATAAGAATAACTTTCTCCTTACCCTCTATCTTAGGTTCTAAGATATAAAAGTAGAGGTTAATTTAAAGGATCTATTCTTTAAGTTTATTATAGTCTCTATAGTATAGGTCTAGCTTAGCTACCTTAGTCTTAGGGTTAGTAACTGCGGTAATACCTTTAAAGTTACTTATATTAAGAGTGTTTAATATATTACGTCCCTACGGGGTAGCTAATCCTATAAGGGTAAGTTAGTTCTTAGGTAGGAGTAATAATAGGGGAGGAGGTTATTAGTTACGTAAGTAAGTAATAGGAATTAGTATTAAAGTTATAAAACTGTTAAATTAATTATACTTATAAGAATCTAAATAATAGATTATTAAATAAGGTTAAATACTAGGAACTATAAGGGTTCCTATTATTCCTATATATAGTAATGCTATTCCTTTAGAGTGCTGTTATCCTAAAAGTACGAGATAGTTTAGCCATCTAGGGATGGTTAACCATCCCTCGCTTAGCGGGATGTCGTGGCTTAGCGGGATAGTGTTATTACCTAATCTCAGTTACGGTGTTGCGGCGTTGCCTCGCATTATCGCTGTTATCCTATCCTTTTTACCCTTTGTTCTACATTCTTGGATCTTAACACTAACTACCTAGAGCTAACTAGATAACCTAAAGTAAGAAAATAAAAGTTTTCTTTTCTATTTTACTAACTTCTACTACTTAATTACTAATATAAACTTAAATAAGAGCGCCTAGATTAACTAGCTTTACTATTCTCTATTAGATAACCTTTACTAAGTAATAGTTAGTATCCTAATTCTCTTATTTCTAAATAATTATGCTAACCTAATTACTTTATATAATAATAATCTAAGGTACCTTCTAGCCTACTACTTTACTCTAACTACCTTTTAACGCTTTTTACCCCCTTATAAGAACCCTAATATAATAGAATTAGACTTAAGCTATATACCTACTAGATCAAAGGAGCGTAAATACTATAAAGAGAAGAAACTATATTTTAAGTATAGTAAATATAGCTATATCTCTTATAACTATTTAGTTTCTTTTTCTTATACCTAAAGTAATAGCGTTTCTATCTCTACCTACTCTACTACTTCTCTAACTTATTATTAAAAAAGTTTTAGCTTAAATACCTTACTTTATAATACTTTCTAACGTTTCTACTAAAGCTATAGCTAGAGAGACTTATAAAAAGGCTTATTCTAGAGTTAAGATACTTTTTAGAATCTATATTATATTAGATTTTTACTAACCTTTAAACTACCTCCCTAATAGAGGATTAAAAGTATTAAATTAATATATCTATCTTATTAAGATAGAATAGACTTACTACTATAGTCTAAGCCCTTATTAACTTAGAAGCTAATAGTATAAAATATATAAATTAAAATTTAGCGCGCTAATTAAATTTTTAACTAAAACTACTTACCTAGATACTATACCTAACTAGATTTAATAAAAAATAACTTAAAGAAGGTTCTATTTTATATATAACCTTTACTATAATTACTTACTATAGTTATAAAAAGTAGTTAAAGCTATATATAACTAATACTAAAAGGTATAACCTAATACTAGGTTAACCTTAGTTATACTAATATAAGGTTACCTTTAATTACTAGAACTAAGTTCTAAAGTTTAACTTCTTATAATACTAGGCTAGGTGCCTACGCTGCTATTAATATAAAACTAGAATCTAAGAGCTTATTACTATAGGCACCTAGATACCTATAGGTAAGAGACTAATAGAAGTTTAGAGAAAGTTATTCTTAAACCCTCTATATAAGAATACCTAATAGTTACCTAGTACTAATAATAGAGAACTAGATATCTACTATATTAAAGTAGTATTCTTAATAACTCTATTCTAATAACTAAACTATAAGATCTTTACTATCTTTATAGCTAATATAGATAAGGCCTTAAAAAAAAGTATACTAACCTAGAGATAAAGGTACCCTATAAGTACTATAACCTATTATATATATTCTTCTAAAAGAAAGCTAATAAACTACCTAAGAGATAATTATATAATTATAAGATTAAACTAATACCTAGTAAATACTCTAGATATAGACTTATATATAGTATATCTTAGAATAAACTAAAGGTGCTATAGAAGTATCTTAATAATTACCTATTAAAAGAATTTATTTAAGCTAGCTTATTACCTATTACCTTCCTAGTTATCTTTATAAAGAAGCTAGGTAGAGGTCTATGCTTTTATATTAATTACTAAGCGCTTAACGCTCTAATAATTAAGAACTAGTACCTAATTCCCTTACTATAAAAAACTCTAAGTTAGGTAAGTAAGGCTAGGTTCTATATAAGGTTTAATATTATTACTACCTTTAATAAGCTATAGATAGCTAAAGAAGATAAATAGTTAACTATCTTTTAAACCTAATATAATCTATTTAAATACCTAGTAATACTATTTAGCTTAGCTAATACCCTAAGCACGTTCTAGTATTTTATAAATAACATGCTCTAACTATACCTTAATATCTTCTATACAGCCTATATTAATAATATACTAGTCTATAGTAATTTCTTAGCTAGATATAAGAAGTATATCTAACTAGTGCTTAAGGCGCTAGAAGAAGCTAACCTATAACTTAATATAAATAAATATAAGTTCTATAAAACTAAAGTTATATACCTAGAGTACGTAATCTCTACTAAAGGGATTTAGATAGACCTAAATAAAGTTAGAATAATTATAAAGTAGGAGTATCTAAAGAATATAAAGAATATATAAGCCTTTATTAGGTTTACTAACTTCTACTAATAATTTATTAATAACTTCTTTAATCTTATAAGCCTACTTATAGCTCTTATAAAGAAGAACGCCTAATTTTAGTTTAACCTAATCTATTAGAAAGCTTTTAACGAACTAAGGAAAGCGTTTACTAAGGCTTTTATCCTTTAATACTTTAACCTAGAACTCCTAATAATTATAGAAGCAGATACCTTTAACTATATTATAGTAGGTATTATATCTTAGACTAATACTAAAGGTATAACCTAGCCTATTATGTACTTCTTAAAGCGTATAAGTTCTACTAAGGGTAACTATAAGATCTATAATAAAGAATTACTTATAATTATCTAATACTTTAAGTAATAAAGACCTAAACTTAAAGAAGCTACCTTTCTAATTAAAGTACTAAGTAATTATAAGAACTTATAGTACTTTATAATAATAAAGTAGCTAAGCTACTAATAAGCCTAATAGTCTAAATACCTCTTCTAATTTAACTTTATAATAACTTATTATTCTAGAAAGAAAAAAAAGAAGCCTAATACTCTAATAAGACGCTCTTAAGACGTCTCTACGTAAGATAAAGCCTAATAAGCTAGAAACTAGATACTATTAAGGCCTAAACTATTCTCTAAGCCTTTAGAGCTTTCTAGGATAATATCCCTAAGAGCCCTAATAATAAACCTAACTAAGATAGATTACTTAATAATAGACATTATTAATAATAAATATACTAATAATAGGTTTATTTAAGACACACTAAAGTTGCTCTAAGAAGGCGCCTAATAGTCTAAACTTATTACTCTAAGTAAGTATAAAGACTAAAATAGTAGATTATACTACTAAGACTAATTAGTAATCTCTAACTTTAATAAACTAAGAATTAAGTTACTCTAACTTATATATAAGTCTTCTATTAGTAGTTACTCTAGTAGAGAAAAGACTCTTAATATCCTTTAGTATAAGTATTACTAGCTGCGTATATTTAATACTATCTAATAATTTATAACCTACTACTATATCTATTATAGAGTAAAGGCTTTCTATAAAAAGTACTATAGCTTATTAAAACTATTACCTATACCTAAATAGTAATAGTAAGATATCTTTATTAACTTTATTATTAACTTACCTAAATTAAAAGGCTATATAAATATTATAGTAGTAGTTAATAGACTATTAAAGTACTAATATATAATCCCCTACGCGTTAATAACGGCCCTTATAATAGTAGAACTATTTCTCTAATATATATAAGTCTATTACGGCCTGCCTAATACTATAGTATCTAATTAAGAAATATAGTGTAAGGGAACTAGCAGCAGGAAGAGAACTAGATAGAAAGTATATAGTATATTAAGAGATTAGACGAATCCTTACAGAGTAAGGGGGTTTAAGGCTAAGACTATATAGGGCCAGTTACGTGCTAGGGCTAGGCTAATAGATACCTAGTAGTTCTAGCTAAAGAGGCATTATAATAGCCCCCCTCTTTTTATAACGTTATTTTAACGTTATAAAGTAGAGAAACATATAATATCCTTTAACTAAAGTTTCTAGGTACTACTAAATAAGTCCTAGAATCCTATTAGGTTATCTATAGAATACTACTAGAGATTTCTTAGAATTATAGTAAATAGTCTATCTAGTTACCTTACTAATTACTTAGCTTACTTATTACTAATATTAATTCTATAAAGAGGTAATAGGGCTATTAAGCAGGTATTTATTACGTTTACCTAGAGTAGCGCGTTTACGCATGCTTTCTAATATAGTTTTAGTTAGGTCCTATAGAACTTATAGCTAGGTACTGCTTTATTAAACTTCTAAAAAACCTTCTATAGAGGAAAATAGTATTATAGAGAAACTTTAGCAGACCTATTACCTATAAGTAATATACTAAGGTTTTAGTACGTATCTAGATACTATCTATACTAGGTGTTAGTTAGAGTATTTACGCGTAATATAAGTAAATATTTTCTAATACCCCTTTTATATATAGTCTACTATTAGAGGCTCTTATAATTCCTTTCCTATTCTTAGTAGTCCTATAATTAGTTATCTATAGACTTATAATTAAGTATCTATAAATGCTTTAGTATATAGGGTCTACTACTATAGTATATTACCTACGTTAAGGTAAGATTCTATTTATATACTAACTTAACTTAACTATACTCGCCCCTTATAAGGTTAAGCGCTAATTATATTAGTAATTTAGTATAAGAATTAAATTCTCTAACTACCTTCTATAATAAGTAGGCTAAGGTAGTAGCGTATAGGCTCTAGGACTTACTTATAACGTTATTAGTAAGAGGCTAGAAAAGTAAACGCGCTAGCGGCGTTATATATATAAAAGTAGGTAATAAGAGTTCTATTCCTTTAATTATACTATAATATCTACTATACTTATTATACCTCTTCTATCTCTTACTACTACCTCTAATAAGCTAATCCTAGCTTATATCTATAAGCTTCCTACTTATCTAGAGCCCTAGCTACCTCTTATATAAACGTAGTACCTAAGCTATCTTCTATAGTTTACTAATAAGGCTTACTACTAGACTAGTAAAGCTAAGTACTTTATATAGTACTACGCTAATAAGAACTTTTATAGCTGCTTTAACGTGTATTCTAAGTATTTAGGCTATATTAAGCGTAAGGAGACTTATAAACCTATAAGTAATACTAGAGCTAAAGATGTACTACTAACTTTCTATATAGGTTCTACTATAGTTCTACTACGCTTTTAACATTCTTACCTAGCTACTTAAGTATATAGTTAAGAAGAGTACTTAGGCTAGAGAGGCTATATCTAGTTCTTAGGAGCGCGTTTATTAGTACGCCGTAGCGCTAAACGTAGGTATTATTAATAAGCGCGTAGCTTATAAGCGCGAGGTTACCTATATTAGTAGTAAGATAATAGTACGTTAGCAGCAGGCTACTAAGTATACGCATAACTTTAAAAGATATAAGGTATACTTATTATCTCTTTTAAGAGCCCTTACTAATTATTATAGTATAGTTTAGGTAGTATTAAGGCTCTTAAGCCTTCTAACTTTATAACTAGTACTATACTAGAGTTATAGTTTACTACGCTCTATAATAATAATATATAGTAACCTAAGGGCTTATAGAATTATAAAAAGCGCTAGTTCTACTTTAGAAGTAAGATTCTAATAGCTTCCCTTAGGGGTAGCAGCATGTTACGTTCCTACGGGGTAGCTAATTCTATAAGGGTAGGTTAGTTCTTAGGTAAGAGCAGCGATAGAGGAGAGGTTATTAATTACGTAAGTAAGTAATAGAGTAGTTAGTATTAAAGTTATAAAACTATTAAATTAATAATACTTAATAAAATCTAAATAATAGATTATTAACTAAGTTAAACACTAGGAATTATAAGGTTCCTGCTATTCCTATATATAGTAATGCTATCTCTTTAAAGTACTACTATTCTAAAAGTACAGGATAGTTAGCTATCTAGGGATAGTTAATTATCCCTTACTTAGTAGAATATTAGGGCTTAGTAGGATAGTATTATAGCGTTGCTCTATATTATTACTATTATCTTATCCTTTCTACCCTTTATTCTATATTCTTAGATCTTAATATTACCTTTTCTTTTCCTAGGTAATCGTCCTAATACCCCTACTTATCCTCTTATACTATATTAACTATTAGTATAAAGTCTATAGTACCCTACGCTTTATTTATATTTTATAGACCTTACTAACTATACCTAAGAAATAATAAATAAATAGAGCGCGTGCGCCTTATAGGGAAACTTCTACCTTAGAGCGTTAATTCTAGGCAGCGCGTATGCATACAGCTGCGTAAGAGATATTATTTTAGTATAGTTATTATAAAGAGAAAGGTCTATAGTACTTTATAGATATAGCGTTTAGTTATTATACTAGGTATATTATAGTAAAGGCTAAGTATAGTCTATTTATTTCTAAGAAGAAGTAGGAGAAGGTAAAGTAGAAGAAATATAAAAAGAAGTTAGCGCTTCTTTATATAGAGAAGTCTACTGCGTAGATTACTTAGGTAGTTACTTACGCGTAGCGTAAACTAGTAAAGCTAAAGAGTTATAAGTAAGATATAGCGCGTTGTAACCTTATCTTACTATAGGTTTAGAACTAATTAAATAATTTAAGTACGTAATTTTTACCTTCTATAGGTATAGTTTCTACTAACCTAGGCTAGTTATAGGTTAATAGTCTTCTTTCTAATTTTTTATTAGATTAGCTTCTTAATAATTTCTTATCCTTAGTTTCTTTAGAGTCTATTCTTAGCAGTTTAGGTTTTTTTACTGCTATAGAGGATAGTGCTATTCTCTAGCTAAAAGTAGCTTTCTTAGTTATATTTATTTAGTATAATAATAAGCGCTAAATCTTAGTCTTACTTTCTTAAGTAGTTACTAATAGTTTTATAGGTTAGCTTTAGGTTCCTATATATTTTCTAATTTAGAGTAACCTTTCTACTTTACTAGCTATTTCTAGTAGAAGTTACTATCTTAGAAGTTTTATTAGTTTACTTTATAGTAGCCTTATAGTACTTTAACTTTATACTTATTATCTTTATTCTTTTAGTAGTAGAACGTTATTTATAGTAGTATCCTAGGGTCTACTAGCTCTAGAGTAGATATATAGAATACTAGGTAAACCTTTATATTACTTAGAAGTTAGAGTTTATAGTTTACTAGACTAATTTATTTAAGAACTAAAAATAGTCTAACTTTTACGTAGTCTAATTCTTTACTTAGTTATATTATGCGAAGATTTTTTATAAGTAGATATACTCTATTCCTCTTCTTTAGCTAAGGTACTATTTTTTATTTTTAGTTATTATATTTAATACTTTTTTATTATGCCTTTTATATGTTTTTCTTTATTTCTTTATATACTTTGTATATGTCTCTAACGTTATTAACTACTATTTTAGTTTATACTTTTATTAGTAGAGTTCTTTTAAAGAGATATAGATATCTTTTATAGTTTATATAGAATAGTGTTCGTCCTATTATTTCTAATTTCTTATTATTATGTACTAGTTAAGCTATTAGTAATAGTAATACCTAATTATTTTATAGTTTATTACTATATATCTTTAGGTAGGTTTTTATAGTTCTATTTACTTATTCTATTTATCTATCTATCTGCAGATAGTAGGCCGTTAATAGTTTTTATTCTATTCTAATAAGTACTATTAGTGTTATCTAATTGTAAAAAAATAAAATAATAAACAATATATACGCTTTGAATTCTAAAAATAATATTAGAAATAATAAACGTTTTAAGAACTTATATATATAAACTATAGATAATTTTTAATATAAAATTTAGTAATTTAAATAATGATGTGCACTATTTCTATTACGAAAGTATTTTAAATTATAATTTTAAATTATGTAATTAAAAAGTTAGAAAAACCTTTCTAAAATATTTACAAAGTGCTAGTTTTAAACTATTAACATAATAATGAAACTAATATAAAACACTAGTTTAAAGAATAAAACAATAGTAAAACTAGATAAATGGAATCCGAAAATACGTTATTTTAAATAATAAAACAATAGTAAAACCGGATAACTAGAATCTAAAAATACATTATTTTAAATAATAAAACAATAGTGAAATCGGATAACTAGAATCTAAAAATACATTATTTTAAATAATAAAATAATAGTAAAACCGGATAGTAAAACCCAAAAACTCGGACATTAAGAATCCGAAATTAATGTTAAAGCAAATGGAAATTATTTAAATTAGAATAACTATATAGAGATACTAGATAGTACTGGAAAAAGAATAAGCAATTCAACGATTTATTATATCTTTACTCTTACTTTTTCACAGGTTATAAGCCCGGCGCTATATTATCTATAAAATTTAAACAACTTTACAACTCTTTATAAACACCTTTTTTCTAGCAGGTCTAGATATATTTATAATAAAAAAAACTTCTTATAAAAAGACGAGATTCGCTTTTTAAACTTGTGATTATTATTACACAAGGGATTGAAACTATATAGGCAATTTTAATTATGCCTAGAACCTAAAAAGGTTATTAAAAAAACGCTTTTTTGTACTCTTTATATACAATTTACCAACTGTTTAATTATTATTTTATTTTTAAATAAAATAGAATTTAATAGTTCCCCTAAATTAATTAATTTTGAGAAGCTTAAGGGCCAATTAAATTATAAGATTTGGAAAATGAGAATTTCGGCTGTTTTAATAGCTAATAATTTAGAAGAAACAATTAAAGATAGCTTTTTAACTAGACCTGCTTATTCAGCAGATCTAGATAAAAAAGCTATATTAATTATTACTTTGTTAGTTAAAGACGGTCCTTTAATTTAAATTAAAGACTGTAAAACAGCCTAGGATTAGTAGGAAGCTTTAAATAACCTTTATTACCCCTCTAGTTTTAACGCTAAATTTCTCTTATTAAAAGAGTTTTTTAAATTAACTTCTTTAACCTTTAATTCTATAGAAGCATTTCTAAATAGAATTAAATACCTAACAAATAGCCTAGATTCTAAATTAATTTAAATTCTATATTAACTAATAGTTGCCTGGATTTTAAATAATTTAAGTCCTAATTACGATAGTTTTGTTACTAGTATAACATAATCTTATCGTAATAAATCTACAGAGATTAATTTAGAAAATTTATTTTCTAATTTAATTAATGAAAGTAGAAGTGTGAGGGACTAGCTCTATACCACTAGGCCGCACATCCAAAAGATATGGCACGCAGTATCGGTTTCCGATACTGGGCGTGGTATAGAATAATATATATACTAATACGAAGGTATGTGTGGGCCTCGCCTTAGCGAGGGCACGTGCGGGGTAGTGGATACTAATGTAGGCGTAACACTATCTCCCCCCTTCCTAAAGCTCGTCCCTAAGCTTTTCGCATATATACTAGATCTTTAGCGTCTACAGCAGGTGTTCCCTTGCCGTAGCAGG
Organism: Lentithecium fluviatile CBS 122367; assembly: GCA_010405425.1. Classification (NCBI taxonomy): domain Eukaryota; kingdom Fungi; phylum Ascomycota; class Dothideomycetes; order Pleosporales; family Lentitheciaceae; genus Lentithecium; species Lentithecium fluviatile. Next base: position 2,784,626 of record MU005569.1, read on the forward strand.
GCTGCTTAACCTAGCGCCTACCGTAGCAAGCGTGTTAGCTAATTAGTTAGGTGCGCGCGTACGCGAAGCTAGCTATACTAGATGGAGATTAGGCTAGACTAATATAAATTTAATATATCTATTAAAAATCTAGTTTGTTAGATTTAAACCCACGCTCCAGGGGCTAATTCTTTAAAATTTAAAATATAGATAAAATCTAACAATTAGATTTAAACCTAAGCTCTACTATTAGAAACCGATACTATTGTAAGGGACTAGTGGTATAGAGCTAGTCCCTTACAAGAAGGCAAACAAGTGTTTCTAGTAATAAAACGCGAGTTTTATTTACTAAAAGCAATAACTAAAGCAAAATTATAAAAACCTTAAAGAGGTACTGTAATAAATCTAAAGTAAATACCTATTATACAAATAAATGTTAGTATTTATTTCCAGAATATAAACCAAATTGGTTTAAAACAAAAGATTGTTATAATAAAGACGAAGAAGAAGAAAATCTGCCTATTAGGCAAGAAAATTCCGCAAGAAATAGTGCTGAAAAAGCTCTATTAAATTAAGATTTATCTAAAGAAATGGATATTAAAAAGGTAAATTTAACCTCTAGAAATAATAAGAATAAAACTAATTTTATATTAGACTCTAGAAGTTTATAACATATAGTTTATAATAAAGAACTATTTACAAAAGGTTCTTTAGAATGAAAAAATAAAAACTTATAATAGGGAAATAATAATATAATTAAATTAGATGCTATCGGAAATGTATTAATAAAATTTAATAATTATAATATTATTCTTTAAAGTTGGCTTATTTGTACTAGAGTTTAATGTAAACCTAATTTCTGTTAATAAGCTAATATAGAAAGACTTTATACTTATATTTGCAAATAATAAAGCTACTATAATAAAAAATATAAAATTATTTATAATGCCTTACAAATTAATAATTTATACACGATTTAAATAAAAATAACTACAATACCCGTTCTACTAACTAAAAAAGTTAATAATTATAATAGAAATAAAACAATAGAAAAAATAAAACTTTAGCATATTAGATATGGTTATAAAAACATAGATGCTATATGTAAAATCTTAAATTATACTAGCTGTATAAAAGCAAAACTAACAAATAATAATAATCTAAAAATTACACTAAAAGCCGAAAACTATCTAGATAATATAGTTATAGACCTTTGCGGCCCTATTACGCCTAGTGCAAACTTAGAAAAGAAATATATTATATTGGTTTTAGACTCTGTAACTTAAGCTGTAAAATTTAAACTTTTGCAAAATAAATTAGAAGCCTTTATAGCCTTTCTAGAATTAAAAAATCTAGTAGAAAATCAATCAGAAAAGAAAATTAAAATTATTAAATTAGATAATAGTTTAGAATTTAAAAACTATAAATTTACAGAACTATGTATAAATAGTAGTATTATATAAGAATTTAATAGCCCTTATACACTCGCCTAGAATGAACTAATAGAAAGAATTAATAGAACTATAATAGAAACAACTAGAACGTTTCTATATTACAGTAATATACCTCTATTCTATTAGGATTCAGCATTAGAAACAGCTGTTTATATTTATAATATATCACCTTATTCTAGCTTAAGCTATATATCACCGTTTCAAAATTTAAATAATAAAAAACCTAATATAGATACTATTATAGTATGGGGCTTAATTACTTATTATTTAAATAAAACATAAATTACTAAATTAGAGCCTAAAGCTAAAAAAGCAATTCTAGTAGGTTTTAATAATACAAACTATAAAGTTCTAGACCTAGAAACTGAGAGAATTATACAAAGAAGAGATATTAAAATATTAGAAAACTAATTCTATGACTTCTCTAATAACGTAATTATTTCTAATAGTTAAAAAATAAACACTATTAATACAATTCTAGAAATTAAAGAACCTAGAAATATAGAACCCTTAATAGAAGGAGAAATTATTAATTCTATAGAAAATATAGATAATATATCTAATATCTCTAATAGCCCTAATAACTACTAAACAACTTCTAGAAGCTTAAGCTCTGATAAATTAAGTTATAATTTAAATTAAAATAATGAAAGAACTATTATTAGCCACGAAAATAATAATAATTAAAGGGTTAATAAAGAAATACAAAATAGTGAAATTAATGAATTATTATTATTAATTACAGAAAACTTAATAAAAGAAAATAACGAACCTAATAGTTATAAAGAAGCAATAAATAGTCCTAACTATAAGCAATGGGAAAAAGCTATGCAAACTGAAATTAATTAATTAGAATTACAAAATACATAGGAACTAATTAAATTTTAAACATAATTTAAATATACTTAAAGGACGTTGGGTCTATAAAATAAAGACAGATAAGAATAATAATCTAATTAAATTTTAAGCTAGATAGGTAGTAAAAGGTTATAGTTAAATATACGAATTAGACTATTTAGAAACCTTTGTAAATACTACTAGAATTAAAATAATTAGATTATTATTATTCCTTGCTGCTTATCTAGATCTAGAAATACTATAACTAGATATTAAAAACGCCTTCTTACATGCACCTATAGATGCAGAAATATACATTAAACAACTAATTAGCTTTAATAAATATAAACATAAAATCTGTAAATTAAAAAAGTCTTTACATAGACTAAAACAAGAACCTAGAGCTTAGTATTTATATTTAAAAAGACAACCACTAAAAATTAAGCTTCTATCCTATTTTTACAGAACAAGGTATTTTTACGAATAAAACTACAAATATAGAAGAAAAAATATTTATTATTTTCTACGTAGACGACATTTTAATGTTAGGAAAAAAAATACTAAACTAATAAATAAGATAAAAACAAACCTCGCAAAACTAATAGAAGTAACAGACCTAGGAGAAGCTTCGTATTTTCTAGGAATAGAAATTACTAGAAATAGAAAAAATAGAATAATAAAATTAACATAAATAAAATATATTAAAAATATGCTAGAAAAATATAATAAAGATAAATTAAATCCTATTAGTACACCTAGTAACCCTAAGGTTTAACTAAATAAAAATTAAGAACAAGCTACAGAAAAAGAGATAAATCTATTTTAATAATATGTTAGTAAATTAATATATTTAACTACACACACTAGGCCTAATATAGCCTTTAGTATATATAATTATGCCAGACACATAAGTAATCCTAATAAACAACACTATAGTGCTGTTAATAGAATATTTAAATATTTAAATTATACACCTATAAATGGGTTATTATTAGAAAATAATAATAATATAAATCATAACCTAATTAGCTACACAGATGCTGATTAGGGAGGTAATTTAATAACTAGAAAAAGTACAACTAGTTACTTATTTCTATTTAATAATACCCCTATTAGTTGGGCTAGTAAACTACAAAGAATAACAGCTTTAAGTAGTTATAAGGCTGAATATATAGCTATTAAAGAAGCTATAAAAGAATATATATACTTAATAAGTGTATATAATTAATTAGAACTTAATAAGTTATTAAAGATAAATAACTCTACATTCTATTTATTTACAGATAATTAACCCGCAATTAACTTAGCGAATAATCTAGAACACCATGCTAAAACTAAACATATTAATATACAGTATCATTTTGTTAGAGAAAAAATACAAGAAAAAATAATAAATCTTAAATATATACCTATAAAAAATCAATTAGCTGATATATTAACAAAACCGCTAAATATTAACACTTTTTAATACCTCTTTAATAATATTAACATTAAATAATAATAATAATAATTAATTTACATCTTTAAAAACCTATATATTAATTTAGGGGAAGTGTAAAAATAAATAAAAAAAAACTGTAAAACAAGATTGCAAATAATAGACGTTTTAAGAACGCTAATATAAATTAAAAATAATTTATAATACATAATGTAGTAGTTTTTATAGTATTATACACTACTTTAATTATATAAATATTTAGAATTAGAATTTTACATTATGTAATTAAAACGTTAGAAAAGACTTTAAAATACATCTTCAAAGTGCTAGTTTTAAACCATTAACATAATAATAAAACTAATGTAAAACACGAGCTTAAAAATTAAAACAATAGTAAAACCGGATAATAAAAATCCGAGAATATAATATTTTAAATAATAAAGCAATAGTAAAACCGGATAACAAGAATCCGAAACTATATTATTTTAAATAATAAAACAATAGTAAAACTGGATAACAAGAATCTAAAAATAATAGCAAAATCGAATAGTAAGAATTCGAAATTACAGTTAAAGCAAATAAAATAAGAATAAACTATATAGAGACCTTAGATAGCATCAATATATTAATTAAGCAATTTAACGATTTATTATATCTTTACTCTTACTTTTTCGCGGTTATTTTATATTAGTAGTAAGAGTAATAGTAAGGACTTACTATAGACGTGTAAAGTAAGAGAGGAAGTAGAAGAATAGATAATAATAAGCGCGCTTAGCTTTAATTAGTACGCAGAGAGAGATGCGTAAACTAGGCTTATAACTATTATATACACTAGAGTAAAATAATCTATCTATTTACTATTTAAAGCTCGCGGCGAGTAAGAGCTATATATAGAGGCTAAGAAGCTGCTAAGACGCTGCGCGTATTAAATCTCTAACGCGTACGATCTCTTAGGGGCTTAGGGTCTGCTTGCTTAGCCGAGTTCTCACGCCACGTTACCTTTATAGGGCTCCTACGCGACGTTAAGGTTATTTTATCTATATTATCTTCTACGGTAAAACCCTATAGGCAGAGGTTACCTATTATTTAATATACGCCTACTAGTATAGCAGCCTTTCTTATTTCTAGTAAGATAGTTAACTCTCTGTTTTAGATCTCTATCTAGCCTTATAGAGATAAACTTCCCCCTATATTACCTAGCGCGCTTTAGCAGGTATAGGCCGCATTTTAGAAGGTATAGTATATTGTTATTAATAAGAAGTCTATAGTTAGCCTTACTATTCTAGCCTAAATTTATATATAATACTACGAAATCTAGCTATGTAAGTAATATCTTAGCTTTACTAGAGTTAATATAATCTTAGCTAGAAATTTTTACTAACTTCTACTAGTTACGCAGTAGCTCTTATTTAATAATTCTTATACTTCTACTATTACTAATACGCAGGGGCGCTAACTATACCTTAAGTCTACATATACTATTATTCTTAATATTATTATACATTAGTAAGAAGATACTTAAACTAAGTTTTATAACGCCCTAGCTTATATTTATATTAAAGGTCTAAAGGTTAGTAACTAGAACTTACTTATAAAGTAGTACTACGTTACCCTATTCTAGAGAGAGAGAAATTTCTTTAGTACTACTATACGTCTTTACTTAAAGTAGTAAGAGGCTAGTAGTATTAATTACTCTTATATATATAATTCTAGCTAGCTAGTCTTTCTTATAAAAGCTATATATAATAACCCTAAGGTAGTAAACGTTCTATCTAAAAATAGAGAAAACTTATATATTAAGCTCTCTCTATCTATTAGTAGTTATGTTATATTACTAGATAACGTCTAGATAAAGAGAGAGTTAGTTAATAGTACTATATAAATAGTAGTTAGCATCCTTTAGCTACTATTAATAGAGAAATATAGGAGTACTAACTCTATAGCTATTCTTATAGTATTTAATATATATAATAGGCCTAGGCTATACTTACTAGATAATAGTAAAGTTACTATACCTATTATTACTATTTTCTAAGAGTTTATACTAAGTTAGGCTATATATATAAGGGTTTAATTTCCTTTTATATTAGCCTAGGCTATTATAGTGCATAAGTTCTAGAAACTAAGTCTAGAGAAGGCGGTTATCTATATAAGTAGTAAGCGCGACTATATTTCTAGTCTTATATATATAGCTCTCTCTTGCGTAAAGACTCTAGAAGGTATTATATTTAAGAATTCTTTTACCTTTTAGCGCCTTAAATAGTAGGTTTCTATAGTAGATACTATGTTTTAGCTAGCTACTATAGTCCTATATTAGGCCTAATACTCTAACTAATACCTAGCGTCTACTATGCTGCCCTACCTACTATACCTATATAAGAATACCTAATACCTAGTATTACGCTAGGTATTAGCCCTACTTCCTCTATCTAACGCTAAACTACATACCTATTTCTTTATCTAGGTCTATTAAACCCTTATCCTTCTAATTATTCTTCTTCTATTTACTCTCCTTATCCTAACTACCTTTCTTATCCTTATTATTCTTATTTATCAAAACATCTTTATTATCCTCTCTACTTATCTTATCTATATTTATTATACTACCCTTATCTTTACTAGTATTAGACTTAGTAATAGCTATATAGTTACTATCTATCTCTTTACTATTAATCTTTATTCTATCTTTATTATTACCTGCTCTATTACTTATATCTGCTAAGATAAGTAGCTTATACTATAATAATATATTCTTAAGTAGTATTTTATTATTATAAATACTATCTAGAATATTCTTAGCATATATAGAGTTATGTATCTTAAGCCTAAGTTTATAAAAGGTATTTATAAACGTGTTATAAATTATTTCTAGTATTAATGTAAAAAAGTAAGAGTAAAGATATAATAAATCGTTGAATTGCTTATCCTTTTTCCGGTGCCATCTAGTATCTCTATATAGTTATTCTAAATTAAATAATTTCCATTTGCTTTAACATTAATTTCGGATTCTTAATGTCCGTGTTTCCGGGTTTTTACTATCCGGTTTTACTATTATTTTATTATTTAAAAGAATATATTTTTAGATTCTAGTTATCCGGTTTTACTATTGTTTTATTATTTAAAATAACGTATTTTCGGATTCTAGTTATTCGGTTTTACTATTGTTTTATTATTTAAAATAACGTATTTTCGGATTCTAGTTATCTGGTTTTACTATTGTTTTATTCTTTAAACTAGTGTTTTACATTAGTTTCATTATTATGTTAATAGTTTAAGACTAGCACTTTATAAATATTTTTAGAAAGCTTTTTCTAACTTTTTAATTACATAATATAAAATTGTAATTTAAAATACTTTTATAATAGAAGTAGTGCACGGCACTATTTAAATTACTACATTTTATATTGTAAATTATCTATACTTTATATATGCGTTCTTAAAACGTTTATTATTTATAATATTGTTTTTAGAATTTAAAGCGTATATATTGTTTATTTTTTACATTAATAGTATCTAGTTTTTAGCTTATTAGGCTTTATTTTACGTAAAGACGTTTTAATAGCGTTTTATTAGAGCGTTAGGCTTCTCTTCCTTCTTTCTAGAATAGTAGATTATTATAAAGTTAAATTAGAAGAGGTATTTAAACTATTAGGCTTATTAGTAGCTTAGCTACTTTATTATTATAAAGTACTATAAGTTTATATAGTTACTTAGTACCTTAATTAGAAAGGTAGCTTCTTTAAGTTTAGGTCTCCTATTACTTAAAGTATTAAATAATTATAGGTAATTCTTTATTATATATCTTATAGTTACTCTTAGTAGAGCTTATATACTTTAAAAAGTATGTAATAGGCTAGGTTATACTATTAGCGTTAGTCTAAGATATAACGCTTACTACTACGTAGTTAGAAGCGTCCGCTTTTATAATTATTAAGAGTTCTAGGTTAAAGTATTAGAGAATAAGAGTCTTAGTAAACGCTTTCTTTAGTGCGTTAAAAGCTCCCTAATAAGTTAGGTTAAACTAAAATTAGGCGTCCTTCTTTATAAGGGCTATAAGTAGGCTTATAAGACTAAAGAAGTTATTAATAAACTATTAATAAAAGTTAGTAAACCTAATAAAGGCTTATATCTTTTTTACGTTCTTTAGGTACTTCTACTTTATAATTATTATAACTTTATTAGGGTCTATCTAAATTTCCTTAGTAGAGATTATATACTCTAGGTATATAACTTTAGTTGTGATGCCTCTTTGGCTAGAACTACTAGGTATCCGTCGGCCCGGCCCCAGCACGTAACCGGCCCTATATAGTCTTAGCCTTAAACCCCCTTACTCTGTAAGGATTTATCTAATCTCTTAATATACTATATACTTTCTATCTAGTCCTCTTCCTACTACTAGTACTCTTATAATTTAAATCCTTCTTTACTCCTCCTTAGATTTAGTAGTTAGAAGACTAGATAAAAAGTTTTTTATACTATCTTTATTAACCTTACTTAATATTACACTAAGTAATATTAAGCTTATAAGTAACGCGTAAGAAGCGCTAGGCCACCGTAGGCCCTAACCTAGAGCTAGGCACTACCTAGGTAGGTTCTAAACAGCTATAGCGTAACTCTATATTAGACCTTATACATAAGCTACAGCCTAATAAAGAATATAATATTAAGTTACTAGAACGTAACCTAAAAGATCGCAGAGTCTCTATAACGTACCTAGGAACCTCCTATAATACTAATAGTAATTAATAATTACGCACTATTAAAGATATACTGCCTAAATTATCCTCTAGGAAAGAATTAGGCCCTACTAGAAACTAGTAAGAACCTAACGCGCCCTCGCACTTGTAACGTTAGGGTAGCTACCTATATATAAGCTAATACCTGCCTATTGCGGCCTCCGCTATAGGCTTAAATACTATACTTATATATAGAAAAGGCCTAGTACCTACCTAATAGGAATCTAGGTTAGCTGCACCCTAATTAGTCTAAAGCCTAAAACTTAAACTACTTAGTAATTAGGCCTAGCTTTAAAGTAAAAACGCTCCTAAATTAGTAATTATAGAAGCTAAAGTAATCTATAATACTTTTATAGCTAAGTTTAAAATGTTAGTACGCTCTTAAGAGCCCGCTAGCTCCTTTATAGAGGCTTAATATAAGGTAATTTAAAGCCTCTTCTAAGTAAGGGATGCTCTTAAGCTTAGTAATAATAGGAAGCCTCCCTCTATCTAGTAAATTAAATAATAGATTAAAAACGTTAACTAATTTATAGATGTGTACTTTACAACTAAAGATTTAATTTAGCGTATATATTAGATTATTACTCTTATTAAATATAACACCTACTATAATATTCTAGATTATAAGGTTAATAGTAACTATATTATAACCTAGGCATAAACCTAGTAACGTATCTAGAACCTAGCTAAAGATCTAGTACTTATAAAGTATAGTTACTACGCTAGGTTTTAGAATATTAAATAGTAAATAGAAGACCCTTTTAACGTCTTCTATAATTACTTTATAAATAAGCTTATACTACTTAATATAAACCCCTTTAGAGGCCCCTAAGAAGAGATAATAAAAGTATCTTTTATTTAGTCTTACTACCTAGAGCTAATCTAATAAGAGGTTTAATAAGCTAGCTAGCTTAAAAATGTTACTAATTAGTTAATATTTAAACGTGCTATTAGGGATATAGAGATAGCTATATAAATAGCTAACTTAGTCCTAAAGGGTAACTACTAACAGCCTAGCTAAGGCTAGACTATAGGGAGTAAACGTGCTACACCTACTAGTAACTAGAGCTAGCGTAAAAAAAGGCATAATTAGAAGCTATTCTCTAAGAAGTTATAAACCTAAGAAGAATAGCCTTCTAGTATAACGCCCTCTAGATCTAAGAGCGTTACGTTCTTATCCTAGAAATAACCTAAGAAGGTAAGAAAACTATATTAGAAATAATATAAAAGAGATAATAAGGCTAACCCCTTAAGAAAAGAGAAGTCCTAGTAGGCGAGCTTACTATATAGCTACTAGAATAAGATATAGGCAGCCTACGTCTTAGAATAGCTATTAAAGTATAACTATTAAGTTCTAACAGCGTTCTAGTTATTCTCTACGCACTATTTAATTTAGGTATAGAACTTAACCTTATCTAGAAGAGCACTACTATATAACTAAGCCTTTTAATAGTTAAGTATATAAAGCCTAGAGCTTATACCCTTAATATAACTTAGTTATAGCTAGGCTCTATACACTTACTAACTCTTATATATAAGAATAGCGTTAGTACCTAACGTATAGTTAGACCTACTAATTTCTAGGCTACCTAGTTTAAAGATTATAATCTTATTCTAGAATACTCTTAGTTAGCTAAGGCTAACTTAAAAATCTAGTATAGTACTAATACCTTTAAGTAGTAGTTCTAAGATATAGCTAAAAAGAGAATTAAAATTACTAATCTTAATAAACTACTTATAGATATAGCCCTAGAGGAAAAGGTATATATACTATACTCTTAGAACTTCTAGATTTATAGGCTACAGCCTAAGAAAGTACTACTACTAGAAAACGTAGTAGAGATAAAGGCTTTCTAGTAATAGTCTAGTAGCTATATAACTATACTCTATAGTAGAGATATTAAATAAGACGCTGCTTACTAGTATAAGAGGGGACTACTCTAGTTTAAGGACTAGATATTCTAAATACTTAAATATATAACTAAATATATTAAGGGCTACTTTAAGTTAAAGAATCTATTTTAGCTTATAGTAGCTAAGGTTACCTACTTATTACTGCGCTATAGTAGAAGCTAAGCGTAAGACTCTCTATAGAGGAACTATATAAGTCCTAAGCAGTCCCTGCTAGGTATGCGGTCGCCTATAAGTAAGTCTTATATAATAAATAAGGATAAAGCCCTTATTCTAGAGTATTTATAGGACTAACTTTATATCTTTAACTCTAAGGGGTTATTAAGGATTTAACAGAATTTAGAGTATAACTATACTATTAAATTAATAGAAGAGAAGATGCCTTCTAATATGCCTATATATAATCTTTCTAACTGCGAACTAGAGATCCTATAGGAATACCTTAATTCTATACTAGAGAAGGGCTAGATTAGGCATAGTAAATTCCCTATTAGAGCTCTAATTTTATTTATTTTAAAGGCTAATAGTATAATGCGACTATGCGTTAACTATTAAGGCCTAAATAAGGTAATAGTTAAGAACTGTTACCTAATCCTGCTAGTTAGTAAAATACTTAACTAGCTTTCTAAAGCTAAAGTCTTTAGTAAACTTAATTTACGCGACGCCTATTATAGGCTACGTATTAAGAAGAGGAATAAGTAAAAGACTACGTTTAAAACTTATTATAGTTACTTTAAGTATCTTATTATACCCTTTAGGTTAACTAATGCCCCTATATTATTCTAATTATACATTTATAGAGCTCTTAGGGGCCTTATAGACTACATATATATAGTCTACTTAGATAATATACTTATCTTCTCTAAAGATAAGGCGAACTATAAGCGGCACGTACGCGAAGTTCTAGAGAGGCTATTAGAATAGGGTCTATACGCTAAGGCGTTAAAATATACCTTCTTTATAAAATTAGTAGAGTTCTTAGGCTATATTATTACACTCTAAGGGGTAGTAATAAATCTAGTATAGGTCTAAACTATATAGAAATAGCTAGAGCTAGAAGGGTACTAAGATGTTTAAGTTTTTATAGAGTTTATAAACTTCTACTAATAATTTATTTATAATTACTTAGAGATTATATAACTACTCCTAGAGTATATAGTTACCGCCTAGGTACTGCCTAAGAATTAGGTAAACCCTAGGATAGAGGTAATAAAACTATAGCCTTAGAAGATAAAGAAAGGTCTAACCTACTAGTATAAGGAGTAGTTATAGCTAATAGAAGTAAGAAACGTATTCTTTAAATTAAAGAGCCTATTTACTAAAGCTCTAGTGCTATAATACTTTAATTTAACTAAACCTATTATAATTATCTTAGACGTATTAGAGTTTACTATAGTAGTAATCTTACTCTAGCTATAAAGCGGCGGAGAGGGAATAAAAAAGTACTAAAAACTAGTTACTTTTTAGAGCTGTAAGTTTAGCAGTCTGTCTCTATAATAATATACTTATAATAAAGAGCTAAGCGCTATTATTAAATACTTTAAGGTTTAGCAGCACTATCTTAAGTATGCTCTAAGTATAATCTAAGTAGTAACTAACTATAATAACCTAAAGTATTTTATAACTATAAAGGAGCTTACACCTAAGTAAGCACGCTAGGCTAAGGAGCTAGCATGTTTTAATTTTAAAATTAAATATAAGCTAGGGAGCGTTAATCTAGCTAACGCTTCCTTAAGGAGACCTAATTACGCTAAAGGCTTTTAGGTAGGGGAAGTAAAAGAACTAAGAAATATTATACTCTCTACTCTTTAGAATAAACTTTAGACGTAGACTCTCTAAAAGTCTACTACTACCTAGGCTATTAGTTAGTTAGCTTATAATTTTATACCTACTAATAAGAAACTGTATAGGTCCTATATAGGTACTAAGGGCGGCGTATATAAATCTAACTAGAGATCCCCTAGCATAGCGCTAGCTACTAACGTTATAGCGTTATTAGTAATCCCTATCCTATCTATAGAATAACCTAATAGGGAACCTAAGTCTAGAGAGCGAGCTAACTAGGTAGATACTATAGAGGCACTTCTTTATTACTAGGTAATTTATACTTACTTATTACACTATCTTATATAAGTAGCTGTATAAGAAGATAGGGCCTTTATTTTAGATCTATCTAAGCCCTTACTTAACTATATCTATAAGATTTAGAAGCGTAATATAGCCTATTACTAACTCTTAGATTAGATACTTTAGGATAGGGAGAAGCGCCTTAAGGGTAAGCCCTAATAGATCTAAGATCTATAGGGCGTTCTTTATAGAGCTAGAAAAGTATAGATTTTCTAAGATTAAGCTCTCTATTAAGCTCTTCTTACTAGGAACTATAATAATCCCCTTAGCGAACACTATAGTATTAAGAAGATAATAGCAATTCTTTACTAGAAGTACTATTAGACTAGTCTAGCTAAGGATGTTAAAAGCTATATTAATAGCTACGTTCTATACTAAGTAAATAAGGTAAGGTAGTATAAGCTATAGGGGACGCTAGAGTCTATACCTTTACTAATAGAGCTATAGAGAGATTTCTCCTTAGACTTTATTACTAACCTGCTAGAGTCTATAGACTACGCAGGTAACTAGTATAATTTAGTACTTATACTTATTAACTACTTTTTAAAGTATATCTAGTACCTTTCTATTACTAAGATAATTACTGCGCAGGCTCTTGCAGACCTTCTTTATAGAAAAGCGTTCCTTAAGGCGGGACCTCTAAACAGCTTACTAATAGACTATAGAATAGTTTTTATAAGTAAGTTTTAGAGTAATATATACTTCTACCTATAGGTAAGGCGTAGACTAAGTATAGCGTTCTATCTATAAATAAATAGCTAAATAGAGCGCTAAAATTAGGAGCTAGAGACGTACCTCTATATATACTATAACTATTAATAGGATAACTAGTATAGCTTACTATCTATAGTAAAATACGCGTATAACTTTAAAGCTTACTCTGCTTATAGGCAGAGTCTAATTAAGGTTACGTTTAGTATTAAGTTATAAAGCTTTAATAGTATACTAGATAATTACTAGCTATAGCCTCTACTAGACTTCTAGAAAACACTTATAATAACCCTAGTAATACGCTAGCGCGCGAACGCATATCTAAAAAGGTAGGTAGAGGATTAGTTAGACACCTATAAGGCGTTAGAATAAGCCTAATAATACTAGTAAGCCTAGTATAATTCTAAGCAGACTAATAAACACTTTACTATTAGTAAATAAGTTTTATTAAAAGCTACTAATATTAAAACTAAGCAGCTAAGTAAGAAGCTAAACGTAAAGTATCTAGGTCTATTTACTATTAAGGAATAGTATAAATAGCTAGCGTATAGGCTTAACCTACCCCTATTTATAGCCTAGCTATATCCTATCTTTTATATTTCTCTACTTAAGAAATAGATTAAACCCTGCAAAGGCAGTAGCTTTAAACTAGGCCTAGTTTAGGATATTAAACTTACTAATAATAACTAATACGAGGTAGAGGTAATCCTTACCTATAAAGTTACCTACAGTTAGTAAAAGTTCCTTATTAAATAGCTAAGGTAGCTATTAGAAGACGCTACCTAGAAGGTTAAGAAGAATCTTAATTATTATAATAAGGTTCTCTAGAAATACTAGGAATACCTAGATAACTAGTTACCTTACTTAAGCAAGCGCAACTCCTATAGGAAGCGCTTAGAGATATAATAGGGAAGACTTATAAAGAAGTAGGCTATAGCTACTCTAAGTAAGGCTATAGTAATGCTATACGCGGCGCCTCTAGCTAATATAGAACTATAGTTTTAGGTAAAAGTTATACGTAATAACACTTCTATATCTATATAGGGATAATAGCTCTAGGTAAAAACTAGTATGCCCCTTAATATATATAAGAAGCCCTAGTTTAGCATTTATTACTTCTTAAAGTAAAGCGCTAAAAGCTTATTATAAGTAGGTAAGAAGTTATAGAGAACTAAATAAGCTATAATTTATAGATATATATATTATTTTAGCAGTACACTACTATAAAGGGGGGGAGCCTATAGTAGCTTAGCTGCCTAGCATAGACCTAGTGCCTAGGAACTATAGCGAATTCCCCCTTTTATTAGAGGTAACTAGCATAGTACTACTACCTCTAAGGGGAGCTGTTAGAATCTTACTTCTAAAGTAGAACTAGCGCCTCTTATAGTTCTATAAGCTCTTAGGTTACTATACGTTATTATTATAGAGCGCAGTAAACTATAACTTTAGTATAGCGTTAGTTATAAAGTTAGAAGACTTAAGAGCCTTAATACTACCTAAACTATACTATAATAATTAGTAAGAGCTCTTAAGAGAGATAATAAATATACCTTATATTTCTTAAAGTTATATATATACTTAGCAGCCCGCTGCTAACGCACTATTATTTTACTACTAATATAGGTAACCTCGCGCTTATAAGCCACGCGCTTATTAATAATACCTACGTTTAGCGCTATAGCGTACTAATAAACGCGCTTCTAAGAACTAGATATAGCCTTCCTAGCCTAAGTACTCTTCTTAACTACATACTTAAGTAGCTAGGTAAGAACGTTAAAAGCGCAGTAGAACTATAGCAGGACCTATATAAGAAGTTAGTAGCACGTCTCTAGCTCTAGTATTACTTATAAGTTTATAAGTCTCCTTACGCTTAATATAGCCTAAACACTTAGAATACACGTTAGAGTAGCTATAAAAGCTTCTATTAGTATAGTACTACGTAAGGTACTTAGCTCTGCTAGTCTAGTAGCAAGCCTTATTAGTAAACTGTAAGAGATAGCCTAGGCACTACGTCTATATAAGAGGTAGCTAGGGCTCTAGATAAGTAGGAAGCTTATAGATATAAGCTAAGATTAGCTTATTAGAGGTAGTAGTAAGAGATAGAAGATATTACGAGGACGTAACAAGTAGGCCTTTAGTTCTTACAGCGAAGACTAATTAATTACTACGTGTAATATCTAGGTAAATACAAGACGTTATGTACAGAACAGAAATAGCGAAATAGGTATAAAGCAGAAATACTTAGGGGGGTAGTCTGTACTTCTAGTGCGCGGACTAACTGCTAGTTAGGGTAAAGTTTAAAGAATAGTTCTAGGCGTACTAATAATAGTACGAACAGGACTTAGCAGTGTTAGAAAATCTAGAGAGGATACTATAATAGTACCCCCCCCCTATTCTCTTTTTAAATTAGGCGTTAGGTTGCTGGGCTACTAGGTACTAGTTTGTTTAGGTATTAGGTGTAGAATTGCTTAACTGCTTTAGTCTCTTCTAAAAACTTAGCTAGCTCCTATAATAATTTATTATAGCTAGTCTATTAGGTTAGGTATTCCTAGGTTTATTTTCTCTTATTATAGTAGATTCTCTTAACGCTCTTAATAATAAACTCTAGTTTATTATTAATTATAATAGGTTTAGGGGGCAGGTTCTGCTAGCTAGGTAGGTAATTAGATTTAGGCGCGGCTAGTTAGATTAGAGAGATATAAAATACTAGATGTATCTTTATACTACTAGGTAGGTTTAGTTAGTAAGCGTAGAATTATTACGACCAATAGGTTGAACAAGCAACAGGAATAATAATTAGTCGCGTACCTAGACGCTAACGAAAGGTACTAAGACATAAACACTAATTACTGTCGTATTACGTAATTAATAGCCGCGCTAAGAACTAGCAATAGCTTTAGTAGGAACTATTGCAACTATTAATAGTCCCGCAGCTAACTATTAACACTAAAGCTACGAGTATATAGGAATAGCAGGAACCCTTATAGTTCCTAGTATTTAACTTAGTTAATAATCTATTATTTAGATTCTATTAAGCATTATTAATTTAACAGTTTTATAACTTTAATACTAACTATCCTGTTACTTACTTACGTAATTAACAACCTTCTTCCTATTATTACTCTTACCTAAGAACTAACTTACCCTTATAGAACTA
>MU005570.1:0-13129 GCA_010405425.1 Lentithecium fluviatile CBS 122367
AAAAGGCCCCTATTCTAGTATATTACTTATAATAAAGAATTAGGATTTTTATAATACTGCATCCTACGCTAAATAGCCCCTTAAATAAGAAGCGCCTCTTAAGTATCTAGGCCTAGGGTATAGGGCTTCTATTAAGTTAGTTACTAAGATAGAAGTTATGCGCCTAGGTTACATCTATAGACTCTAAATAGAGATAGAGGGCTAAGAATAGTTACTCCTAACTATTAGTCTTTGCCTAGACTGCTTAAATTAAGTTAGTAGTAAGATTATCTTTCTGTATTTTAAACATATTAAATACTATACCTACTAGAAAATTAAAGGGGATAGCGTTTTAGGCTGTAATAACCTTAAGGGTAGCCTAGTTAGCAGTAACCTTTAGGCCTTATAGAGCGGTACTAAGTTGCGCGTAGTTAAGGGCAGCTATTAGAGAGAAGGTAAGGTTAGCTAGAATAGTAAATACCTAGTTACGCGTTACCTCTTCTACGCTTTTAATTATAGTTATAGCGCCCCTCTTAATAGAGAAGTAGGAAAACTTAGTAAAACAGTATCTAGCTGCTATAAAGTAGGCTTCTGCTTTAGCCCTAACCTGCCTACTAGTAACGTTAGTAAGTAGTTAGTACTTCTTAAGGAAGGCCCGCTGCTTGCTTAGCAGGTCTGCTAGGGCTAGCGCGAGAGTAGAGACGTTAGGGCCCTTTACGTTAGCAAGTAGCGTCTGCACGCTAGCGCTATTAGTTTAGCGCAGCTAGTTAGACGCGCAGGCGCTATGCGGTAACGCTATCTCTAGAAACGCGTAGATAGCTAGGGTAATAAGAATCTGTAGTATATAGTTAGAAGATTTAGCTAGAGCTAGTATTCTTAGAAGGGAAAGAGGGTACTATATAGTAGTATGCATAGTGTATAGCATGTAGTAAAGGGCCTATAGGAAGAGAGAAAGAGAGTAAACGTAGTAATATATAAGGAAGCTTAAATAAGAGGGTGTAGTGCTAGGAGGTCTATAGTACTTATCTTAAAAAGCAAGTAAGAAACCTACTTTATATGCTACTCTACTATACGGCGCTGCTAATAATAAGAGGAATAGTATAGTAGCCTTATATTACCTTTAAGCGCTAGGTAAGGGCTTAAGCGTAGTTACTAACGCTACCTATAAGCAGCGTAGGTTTTAGTATAAGTCGCTAGCGCGGTAGTAAAGAACTCTTAAAATGTTTATTTATAGCGATGCGGTGCTAAAGGAGGCTTAGCTATACTATAGATATTACTACTAAGGCGTATAGCGTATACGCCTATAGAGGACACCTTACAGGAAGCTCTAAATAGTACAGCTAGGACTAAGTGCGGGCGGGCATCTGCTTAGGTATATAAATAGTAAGTCTATTACGCTGCTTATCCCGCTGTAGGTCTCTAACCTATTTAACTTATTTAACGCTGTGCCTGCTATACCTTTAAAAGTAATAACCTCTAGTACTTAAAATTACCTCTACATGCCTACAGCCTTGCACTAACGCGTTAAACTAGGAACATAACTTACGGCTAGTCTATACAGCTATTCTTCTAGTAAGCTAATAGCTATTATAGGTGTTCTCTATTATAGCGTTATCGCTAGTATATAGACGTAGCAGCTCCTATACTATTAAAGCTAGCATTTTTAGGCTATACACGCTAGTTTAATTTATACGTTCTTTTACAGCGTATAAGACCCTTATACTAACTGCATTATTAGTTAAATGCGTAGGATCTACTACCTAAGCCGTCTTAGTCTAGAACTCTATAGAGCTATACTTCTTTCTTATTAGCTACCTTACCCCTCTATAAGCCTCTTGCCTATATTATAACTAGCCTATCTATACGCTAACTTAACTAACCTATTATAGCTTAGCGCCTTTCTTTATTATAGCTACCTACTATACTACGTTTAGCCGCATTATCTAGTAGATTACTCTACCTAAGAGCTAGCGTATACGCGTGCTTTAGTGCCCTCCTTATTTTATAGCCGCTATTTTCGTCCTATTTAACCTTAGCACCTTTAGTATTTAGCTGCTAGAGGCAGGCGCTGCGGGAGCTACGTACGCAAGCAAGATATTATCCTCTAAAGACTAGAAGCAATAGATACACGCAGGATTTACCGCGCTTAGGCTAGGGCTTAGTCTTTAACTTATCTACTTTAGCCTATTTACTGTAGTTAGCACCTAGTTTCTTATTATTAGTTATTGCTAGGCTAGGCTACGTCTGCGCTACCTAGCCCGCCCTTAGGCGAGCTAGACTTAGCTGCTCTAGATAGTAAACGTGGCTACTACAGCTATCTTAGTATAACGCCCTAAAGCTCTTACAGCCTCTACTAACTTCTTACTAGGCGTAAGCTATTTACTATATTATAGAGTGTAGTAGCTTTAGTAAATATAAGAGCTACCTTTAGTAGTATAAGTAGCTCTTCTAGACCTTAAATACACTCTCTATAATAGGTAGAAGGAACGTTCTGCTCTTAGTTAATTATACTAACGTGTTATTAGGTATTTTTCTTACCTTTACTAGAATATACCTAGAATGCTACTTGCTGTAGGCGTTTTAGGGCTAGTTGCTAGATAAGCGCGCTCTTTATAATAAAGAAAAGAGCTCGCTACTATAGTATTCTAAGGCAACCTTTACCTGCGCGGACTACTTAAATATAAACTTAGTATAGAGGCTTAAAAGAACTAGTACAGGTGTAAAGGTAATAGATCTACATGCTTGCTGCTATTAGAAGTAGTAGTAAAGAGCTACGCGATAACTACTACAGCCTATAGCGCGTGCGGAAATAAAGAGTATAGTAAGAATATTCTTATTTATATCTACTATTAGTAATAGAATATGTATAAGCAGAGGCAATGCGGCGTAAAAGTAGTAGTAGAAGAGTAGTAGGGAGGCAGTAAAGTAAGAAGACCTTATAACTATACTATACTACGCTATACTATAAGTAGTCTAGCCTTATCTTTAGTAACCTATTAATACTTATAAACTCTATTATAATATTCTCTTACCTGCTTAGGTTAGCTTTAGCCTTCTCGCCCTAATAAGCTACACTAGGGTAGCTAGGTGCGCTATACGTAGCGCTAAAAGTAGGTAAAAGTACACTTACCATATCCTTACCTCTATAATACCTCTCTAGGTGCTGTTTCGCCTTCTTTAGTCTATACGCCGCCTCCTATCTATAGGCCGCCTCCTATCTATAGGCCGCCTTCTATCTATAGGCCGCCTCCTATCTATACGCCGCCTCCTATCTGTACGCCGCCTTCTATCTATACGCCGCCTTCTATTTATACGCTGCCTTCTATCTATACGCTACCTCCTATCTATACGCTGCCTTCTAGTTATACGTGCTAGGTCCCTTACACCTTCTTGCCGGCCTCTCTTACCTATTAGTGCCTACTTCTTATCTATTCTCTTATACACCTCTACGTGTCTGCTACTATCCTACTACAGCGCTCTTCCCTTCTTATATTATAGCTATAGAAGCGCTAGAACCCTCTATAAATAATAATGCTACCCCTAGATAATTCTGCGTACAGTCTAGGTCTAATTTATACATGCTAGAGGCAGCTTCTAGTAAAGGGCAGGAGTACTAGCATCTACCTACGTATAAATTAAGGCACACGTATGTTATAGAAAACAGCACACAAATTCTAACACTACAGTAGCTAATAGTATAGGTAATAAAGTTCTACCTTAATAACGTAATAATAGGAAAGCAGTACCTAATATAAATATACTTTATTAAGAGTAAGCGTGTCTCGCTCTACTAAAAGTAGTAAAATAAGGATAAGTAGAGGTAGTACTTTATAAATTACGCGTATAAGGTCTATAACTTACTAAAAGGTTATAGGTCGCTGTACTGTTACCGCTATACCTACCTAGACGCTACTTAGAAGACCTAGCCCTACACACGCTAGCTAATTAGGCGGCGTCTTCTCCCTCTACTTACTACCTACGCCCTTCTTACCTTATTTTACGTACGCTACTATGCTTTAGCGCCGCTACTTTCTTCCTATAATAGCTTTAAGACGCGTCTAGTAGACTAACGCTTCTTTAAATAAGCTATGCTAGCTAGCTCTCTATATAAGAGTACTCTTAGTTCTATATATTCTTTATTTGCGTTCCTCTTCTACCTTACTAGTATAACCTCTACTCTAGTTAACCTACCTTATTACCCTCTTCTTTAACCCTTACGTTCTTTTCCTCCTACTTCCTTTCCTCTATTATCTATAATAGGAACTAACTCCTGCCCCTTCTCTACCTCTACTATTCGCCGTCTATCCTAACTCTGCCGCTATATTTAGATTATACGTAACTACCCTTCTAGCTGCTACGCTATAGGTAACTGTAGGGCTAACTGCATCTTTATCTCCCTGCGTAGACCTAATATATAACATCTACCTATATAAGGATGTAAATTATAATAATTATATAGGGGTAGTATGCTAAGACGCTATAGATAGTTAGTGCTGCGTAACGCTAGAGGGGGAGCTTATAACCTTAGCACACTACACCTATCTAGGGTCTATAGACTAGGTAGACGTTTATAAGATTAGCATATATAGTAGTATAGGTTAGGGCAATAACTTCTAACTCTACAGTATATAGGTTGCTAGAGATAATAGGTATGCGACTAGCACCTATCTAGGAGGAATAGAAGCGGTGGTACACACTAGCAGCGGCAATATAATTACTAAAAAACACTAATTAATCCTAATAGTAGTAAGAGTTAAGTACTATTACCTAGATAGAAAAATGCGTTAAACGCTAGACGCCTACTCTTCTAATAGGCGGAAATACTAGTCTATTAACAACTAGGGTCGCAGAGAGGCGTATCTAATAATAAATAGAGAGCTTATAGTTTTTAAGTAGCGAATAAGAGATAGCTTAATACTATATACTACATAGTAGAAGATAGCCGTAGGAGAGAAGAAGACTTAGTTCTATATATCTTATTTTACTCTATTAACGTCTAGAAGGCTTCTCTCTATTTATCTATAGAACATATAGAAGGCTACGTAAGAAATTCTTATAATTTATTATTATAATATAAAGGAACTCTTCTTTTATATTTTAAAATGTAATTACACTAAGCCTAAACTATTACTAATTACCTAATTAGGAAATAGCCCTCTAAGCCCTTAATATTACCCTTAAAATAAGCTTTCTATATTACCTATTTAGGTATAGTGCTCCTAAAAATCTATACTTATAGGCTTAAGGACTATAGGTTAGGCCTTAAAAAAAGCTAGCCTATAAGGAACACTACTCCTAACCCTTATAATAACTTATTAAGATAACTACTAACGGCTTTACTGCTATAATTTTCCTTAGGTATTATATTTATAGGCCTTGCTAGGAATTCATCGCTATAATTAAGCTAAGCGTACGTACCTTTACCCTTCTACTACCTAAAGCGATAATAACCTAGTTTCTACTTAATACAGATAGTGTAAAAAGGCTACTGCTACTACCTATAATAGACCCGCTTCTTAATCTATTTCTTTTATTATTCCTGCCCTTATTATTCGCGCTAACTTAACTTAAAAATATTAGTTATAGGCTTCTTGCGCAAGGAGCACGTAACGTACTACTAACTTTACTCCTACTTCTTACTTCTTTATAACTACCTTATTTCTTCTCTCTGCCGCCTTATTTCTTCTTCCTGCCGCCTTATTCCTTCTTCCTACTGCCTTATTCCTCCTCCCTACCGCCTTAATCGCGCGTAAACTCTACTATTAGCTTATCTAACTTATTAAGGCTCTTATTTTAGATCTAGTTTAGCATTTTTAGTTTTAGCGGCTGTTTCTACTTCTATACTAGCTAGAAACCCTTAGCTCTAACGCTTAGCCTCCCTATAACCTAGTGCTCTTTTTTCTTATTAAGGCTATAGATAAACATGCCCTGCGCCCTATATGCGGAGATAAGCTAAGACGTACCTTATAGCAGCCTCTCTCTATAACTACCCTCTCTTACTATCTACTACTACGCATACTAAAGGACTTAGTAAAGAGTGTAGGGTATTAACTAAAATAGAAGCTCTACCTTATCTAGGTAGGTATAGATAGCTAAAAACTATATTATTCTCTGCTTTAAGCCTTAGCTGTAACTTATCTTTATCGCCGTAATTAATCTAGTATTTAAAGGATAGAGAAGAATCTAGTGCGTTAGGTAGATAAGATATAGAAATTTATTAAGCTACTAGTCTACCCTTCTATAGCTAAGCTACTACCTAATTAGCTTAACACTCTTCTATAAGACTACTTAATATAGCTTATTCTTCTAGCCTAGCTGCTCTTCCTTATTCTAAAGAAAGAGAAAGTTAAGTAGGTCTACTGCCCTCTTAAACTGTATCTTATTCTCTATAATAAAGTAGGGCGGGCTAACACGTGCATCTACTAGAAACATCGCCTTTATATCTTAGTAGTAGTACTCTACCTCTCTATTACGCTATATCGCCTTTAGCGTAAGCTCTAGGCTACGTTAGTTCGCTTACAGTATTACCTTCTATAGGTTTAAGTTAAACTACTTAAGGTTAAGAGCGTGTAGGTACTTAAGCTACTTGCTTAGTAGCTCTAAGTTACGGCTAATGCTATACTAATTATACTAGGCCTCTACTTAGTTAAAGTAAATATAGACGTCTTAGAGGTTCTTAATAGCCTGCTACCACTGCTTATACTCCTTATGCATTATTAAGTTCCTAATAAGCATAT
Source organism: Lentithecium fluviatile CBS 122367 (assembly GCA_010405425.1). NCBI lineage: Eukaryota > Fungi > Ascomycota > Dothideomycetes > Pleosporales > Lentitheciaceae > Lentithecium > Lentithecium fluviatile. The sequence goes on from MU005570.1 coordinate 6,717, forward strand.
TATTACTGTGCGGTAGCGCTAGCCGCTACGTCGCCTAGTTAAACTTAGGTAAGAACTAGCTAATACTATATTACTCTATAGTCTCTCGCATTTTAAGGCCCTTTCTAACTATAACCTTATACCTGCGGGTTTGCTCCTAGCAATTCTTATATAGTAGTAATTCCTACTAAAGTAGATTACTACTATAGCAGAATTAAAGCGCCTACAGCGCTACTACTATAACTATAGTCTTAGGTAATAAATACGTTCTTACTGTATGCGCAAGAGTATGCTTAAAAAGCAGGCAGTACTTATTAATCTAGGCGTAGAGAAAGCTAAGGAGCTCCTGTGTTAAAATAATATAGTATAAAAGTAAGAAGTTAATATTATTAATTAAGTTATTATATAGGTCTTATTAGCACTATTACTCGCGTAATTCCTTTATTATTATAAGGGAGATGTAGTATTTCTCCCTTACTTTATATAACTTTTAGTAGTTATTAAGTAGATTAGCATACGCTTACTTCTTACTATAAAGGTACGTAAACTTACAGACTACCTTAAAAAATAAAATACCCCTACCTTCTTACTAGAGCGACTAGATATACCTAGGGTCTAGCGTAAGGTTCTTAAGTAATTTATTATTAAAGACGTACGTCTTAAACGTATTAAATAGCGTCTTAATTAACCTGTAAAACTAGGAGTAGACTAAGCTATCTATACTCTTCTTTCTATTTAGTAACGTAAATAGTGTCTAGCCTATTATATCTTGCATGCTAGCCTAAACGTACGTAGTGCGTTAAGCGCTGCCCTTTACTTAGCTGCTGTTAGCGCGAAGGACCTTATAAGTTTATATATACGCCTTAAGGTAATACTTCTACTATAAGAATACCTTAGCCTTATAGGCGTCTAGAATGCGCTTATATAGTAGAGCGCTATTCTCTAAAGTAACCTACTTACTAAGGTTAATAAAGGTACAGTTCTTATTATAGAACTATAGATTAGCTACCTTAGACTAAGACACTTCCTAGCGCCTATACGCTAACGTTAGGCTAGTATTTATATACTCTAGCTTAGTGTTCTTTACATTTATAAAAAGGGTCGCGCTCTTAAATTAACTAAAGCCTAGGTTTTTTATAATGCTTTTAAGGATGTAGCTCTAGAGTAGGTTAAGATACTAATGCTATAGCGTATATTATAGAAGCTGCTCTCTCGCAGACGCCTTCTATAAAAGGCCCTTAGTAGATAGCGTAGTTAAGTCTAGGTTAGTAATATATACAGAGGTAGGATAATGCTATAAGAGGTTTAAGCACTTAATTATCTTCTAAAGCGTAGGGCTTAGAACTATATTATACTAGAGCTACTAGTCTTACGTGCTTAGATAGGTAGTATACTTATATACACTATCTATATAAAGCGTAGGGAAGAAGATATATAGAAAAAGCAATTCTATACTAATAGTAGAGCTAAAGTAGTAATGCGGGATTTAATATAGTAGAATATACTTTTTAGCTATATCTCTATAATAATTATAGGTAGATACTTTTAAGCTAAAATGCATATTGCTACTAATGTTTAGGAATAGGTAAGATCTAGGAAACTAATTAATTCCCTAGTAAGTAACGCCTAGGCTAAAAGGAAAGTAGTAGACGCTATTAATATTAAACGTTATCTTAGTAGTATAGTTCTTATTACTATAAGAGTAATACTACGCTAGGTATAAACTCTAAGGCAGGCTCTTATTATAGGTTCTAACGTTCTTAGAGAAGGCTACTATACTTATGCCTTTAAAGGCGCTCTAGCAGTTAACGCCGCGCAGGTCTGCTAGCTTTATTAACTTAGAGTTGCTAAGAATGTTAGGGAGCAGCGTTCCTTTATTATAGTCTCTATAAAGAAGCGCGGTAATTTAGCTAAGAGAGAAGTATATAGAATGCACGTTAGGGCGCTAATAATACTCTTAATGCAGCTAGTCTACCTTGCTATACTATTTATAGGTATAGCCTTAGAAATGCTAAAGCTACTTTATAAGCCTAAAAGTAGTTCGCTCTAATAAGTCTAGTAAGGCGGTAGGGGTCCTAGTAGCTGCTTGCCTTAAAGGCGCGGCTAGAGCTAGGGATTAGGTAGTATTTAAGCCTAAGGGGGGGGCAACGCTTAGAGACCTTAGTACAGAGCTGTTATACATTAATAGGCTTTCTAGCAGGCGCTAAATCTAAGATAGTAGGGTATTACTCTATACTAGAAATTAAGTGCTATATTTACTACTTTTCTAGCTTTAACGCGGTAAGAAGGGGAGACTAGGCTAATTAGGTACTAATAATTACCCTCTAGCTTAGGCGAAAGCATTAGCATTGCATGCGCTTATAGTATCTATTACTTCTCCTATAGTAGATTTATTATCCTGTAGAATTCCTTCTTTATGCGCTAAGCCTAACGGCTTACACGTACTTATATGCCCTCTAGCATCTTCTTACTAGATTGCTGTTAGAATTCCCGCGGCTTCTATATCTATTTCGCCTAATTACTATAAAATTGCGCCTTTATATTTGTCTTACTTTATAGTAGATGCTAGCTTATTTACTTAGATCTACGCTATCTCTCTAGCTATCTTCGCCTGTTTGCTAGCTAGCAGAGAAGAGGGGGTTAGTAGTAGAAGACTTACTTATAGGTTTAGCAGCTTATTACTCTATTAGCTATTATTATCTTAAGAAATAGAAATATTAGCGCTTATCTAAAGATTAAGTTCTAGAGGGGTTTTAGTTAGTATATCTATAGGAAGTAGAGGTTTATAGATAATAAAGTTAGCTAGCCTCTAAGGCTAGCGTTCCTGCTAATATTACTATTAATTGCTAGCCTTCTTCGCGTCTGCTGCGGTAGCAGTATTAGGATACTTTCTTAGCCTTCTACCCGCCCTTTTAGAGCTATTATAAGAAGATATAACTAAAGAGGGAAGATAAAAAGGGTTCCTAACGTATTAATAACTAGGTTTTAAAATAACTCTAACTTAGTTAGCGTAGAAGCTACGCTATATATAATATCGCTTTTATTATAATTATAACGCTACTTTTATTTTATAGCCTCTTTCTTCTTCTAGGACTAGATACTAGGTAGTATAACTAGACTCTCACATAGTTCTATATACCTATAGGACTACCTCTCTATAAAATCTAGCGCAATTTTAAATTAACTCTAATTTAGCTAGCGTTCTTCTCTAAGTACTCTATAGTTACCCTATTAATACCTAGTCTATAATAGTCCTATTACGTTTCTAAGGAGTAGCTAGTCTAATAGGGGTAAGGTTAGTTCTTAGGCAGGAGCAGCTAAACGGAGTAAAGAGTATTAGTTACGTAAGTAATTAATATAGTAGTTAGTATTAAGGTTATAAAATAGTTAAATTAATAAGACTTACTAGAATCTAAACTAATAGATTAATAAATAAGTTAAACACTAGGAACTAAAGGGGTTCCTAGAGTTCCTATATACTATAGTGCTATTCCTTTAAGGTGCTGCTATTCTAAGGGTATAGGATAGTTAGCTATCTAGAGATAGTTAACTATCTCTTACTTAGCGGGATGTTAATGCTTAGCGAGATAGTGTTATTACCTAATCTTAGTTATAGTATTACGGCGTTGCCCTATATTATTACTATTATTCTATTCTTTTTACTTTTTATTCTACATTCCTAGATCTTAATAGGTTCCTCCTTAAACGCGACTAAGAAGGCTATCTTATTCTTTATCTTTAGACGTAAGATAGACATTAAGCTAATAAGACTAAACTTTAAGAAGAGATAGACGTCTAATTTGCTACTATTTTAGATCTTATAAGAGCGCTAACAAGTCTAAGCTAATACTAAGCTTACTAAGAGGAACGCTAACCTTATTATCCTCTTTTTAGAGAAGTTAGTTGCGCTACCTATATATATTAATTTATAACTCTAGTATATAGGCTTAGCTGTACCTTAGCTGCTATTAGCTTTGCTTACGTAGGTGCACTAGTGCTGTTACCGTCTCTAAGACTAACGTTTTAGCTTAGCGTTTAGAAACCTAAGGAACTAGTATGCAGACGCTATAGTTATAGAATAGTAGAAACTACTATTACCTTAAACTTTACGCTTTACTTAGTAATATAGTATATCTAGGTACTATAATACTTGTAAGCTATATATTAGAGTTAAATACTCTCTTACTATAAAAGTAGTAAACGCGATCGCTGTATAGTTAGTACTAGGTATATCTTAGCTAGTAGGCACGATTAGAGGAAAGCGAGTATAGCGTTAGAAAGAGCTACGTATACTCTATCGTTCTTCTAAATCTTAAAGGATTTTAGCTACTAGAACACCTTTAAAACTACTTAGAAAGGCCTAGTGTTCTTTTACTAATGTTTTATTTCTTTAACAGCGTTTTTAGACCCTTAGATTTAGAAGCATCTTTATCTTTATCTTTTAAATTAATAATATACGCTTTATTAATAGACTTACTAGGCGTTATAAGTATAAAGATACTCTTATCTAGCTAGCCTACTAGTACTAGTATTAGCTTTATTAAAAGAAGACCTTTATAATAATCTTTATAAAGGTTTTCCTAAATATTATATTATAATGCTGTTTTAAGACTTTTACTACTATAGTTAATAAAGTAATAATCCTAGTCTTCTAGAAGAAGATAGACCTAAATAATGCTATTTATTTGTTGCGGATTAATACTAGAATAATAAGGAAAGAGCCTTATTTAGCGAGCCTCTAGTTGCCTTAATATTATTATGTGTTACGCCTACATTAGTTATTAGAACGTTAGTGCATTAGTCGCGTTTAATCGCTAATAAGATAGGAATATAGATTAATAGCTATATAGTAAGTTAGCAGCTCTTCGCCGCTAACCACTGGGCAGCGCTAATGCTTAGTAATTAGAGGAATATATACCCCGTTTATAGCTGTAGCTATAAGAAAAAAAAGAACTATCTATTATTACCTACACGAGCTTATTTGCCTTTTAATTAGTATACACGGGCCTAGAGTAATAGCCGGCTGTATAGAACACCTCGCACAGCTCTAATAGCTAGGTTCTATTAAGCCTTCCTAATTCTCTTAAGTATACCGCTGCTGTCTAAGGTCCTAGAGTCTCCTAACATTAGTATCTACTACCCCGCACGTGCCCTCGCTAAGGCGAGGCCTATATACATACCTTCGTATTAGTATATATATTATTATTATAGTATCCTTCCTAGATTCCCTAACACTGCTAAAGTCCTGTCCGTACTGTTAACAGTACGCCTAGAACTATTCTCTAAACTTTACCCTATCTACTAGTTAGTTCGCGCACTAAAGCATAGACTACCCTCTAAGTATTTCTACTTCGCACCTATTTCGCTACTTTATTCTATACACAACGTCTTATATTTACCTAGATATTGCACGTAGTAATTAATTAGTCTTCGCTGTAAGAACTAAAGGCCTACTCGTTGCGTTCTTATAATAATTATTCTATACTACGCCTAGTATTAGAAACTAATACTGCGTGCTATATCTTTTAGATGTGCGGCCTAGTAGTATAGAGCTAGTCTCTTACATTATGTATAATTCTAAAAAAACCCTAATTTAGTTAGCGTATTCTTCTTTAACTATAACTACAGTTCTATCTATATACTACTACTATATACTAATAAGTATATTAGGTAAGTACGGGCAGCTTCCTATGCTATTATTCTACCTTATAGAGCTTGCTTTATGCGAAAACTGCCTTATAATGTAGCGCCCTGCAATATTCTAAAAAAACCCTAATCTAGCTAGCGGCCTCGCTAACGAAGCCTTTCTAAATAGAGAAACCTAAGACCTATATACTAGCCCTTTTACCCTTATATCTCTACTACTAGAACAGATATTAAAAAACAGATAGCGGTACCTTTATTCTTAGTCTATTCTTAAACTATTCTACTAAAAAATCTCTAATTTTTTTTCTAACCTTATACCTGGATTCTCTATTTAATACGTAGAACACTAAGTAAACCTTTGCATTACTTAGAAGTTAGAGTTTATAATTTACTAGGCTAATTTATTTAAGAACTAAAAACAGTTTAACTTTTACGTAGTCTAGTCCCTTACTTAGTTATGTTATACGAAGATTTTTTATAAGCAGATATGCTCTATTCCCCTTCTTTAGCTAAGGTGCCGTTTTTCGTTTTTAGTTATTATATTAAATGCTTTTCTATTATGCCTCTTGCATGTTTTTCTTTATTTCTTTATATGCTTTATATATGTCCTTAGCGTTATTAACTGCTATTTTAGTTTGTACTTTTATTAGTAAGGTTCTTTTAAAGAGATATAGATGTCTTCTATAGTTTATATAGAATGGTATTCATCCTATTGCTTCTAATTTTTTATTATTATATGCTAATTAAGCTATTAGTAGTAGTAATACCTAATTATTTTATAGTTTATT
>MU005570.1:33024-54827 GCA_010405425.1 Lentithecium fluviatile CBS 122367
TAGTCTATGCTTCTAGTGCGCGGACTAACTGCTAGTTAGGGTAAAGTTTAGAGAATAGTTCTAGGCGTACTAATAATAGTATAAACAGGACTTAGTAGTATTAGAAGATCTAGGGAGGATACTATAACAGTATCTAAAACTATACTATATAGCAATTAATTTACTATTAATTCCTGCTATAAGCTCTAAACTAGAGAGGATTTTTTCTAACGCTAGTAATATTCTAATACTACGTTGCGCACGTCTTAGAGAGGAGCTACTAGAAGGGTCTCTATACCTTACTAACTAGAGGAAAGCTAGTCTTATTACTCTTAGAGAGTATAGGTAAAAGTATTAGGGTACTAAGTTTATAGAAAACAGCACTTCTAATATATACCTTTATAGAAGAGTTAACGGCGATAATAGTAGTAGTAATAGTAAGAATAAGCTATTTTAAGAGTAATAGGACGGCTTAGTTAGTAGCGACAGCGATACTAACTAATATAAATTAATTTATTATGCGTATAATATTGTTTATACGCAGCTAGTTAAGAATAATTACTCCTTACTACTCCTTAATACTATGAACTACTACCCACTAGCTAGTATAGAAATTAATATAATACGTAGGGATAAGCTTATTGAAGCGTCTAAAGCTACTATATAATTAGTCAGTACGTTTAAAACACAATTATAGGGCTTCTCCTAGGAGTCCTTGAACGGAATCCGGAGGGAGTCCTTTCCGACCTTGATTAAGGCTGGGCGCGAGCAGCAATCATAAAACGATGCGTAAGGAAACAGGAGTAGAAATTCTTTTTGAGACAAATCTATAGCGAACTATTTAATGCAAGTGAGCACCAATGAAACGCTGCTTACTCACGACGTCAGAGGGACCACAATGGCTACCATGACAGTCTCTCATCCTAGCTCAGTTTAGTCGCCTGCGCTACTTCTTTCTCTGTGCTGCCTTTTCCGCCTGAAATCGCATCGCCTGCTCCTCCTTAGCCTGCATTTTCTCTCGCTCTTCTTTCGAACGCCCACCGCAACTAGCCAGCCACGACGGCATCTCTGCCTTGCAGCCAACCTAGAACATGCATCCACCTGTGACTCAGCAACCCCTCTTTGCATCCCAGCTCCCCTCCAGCACACAAGAAATGCTCTCCCAAGACCCATCCATGACGCAATTCAACTCAATCCCCGGCCAAGTTCCTCTCACACTCACAGAGAAAGCGAAGAAATTAGCCGAAGTACTTCCGCACTACGAACTCACACGGTTCATCTCTCTGCTCGCTATTCCTCTCCTTGTTCCGCTGCTCATTGAAGGCCTCCACTGCCACGGTGCCCCCGTGCAGCCGTTCTCTCAGGAGCAGGCGGAGGTACCAGTCGTGGGACGCAATAACGAAAGCGCAATCGTAACACTCGTTTTGATTATTTTATTGAATCTGACACGGTGAAAGGAAAGATGAGCTCGGGGCTTCTTCATTGTGAGTACAGGTGCACTGGATTCTCCAAAGATTTGTAATCCTTCTCTGTACATATGTAGCGCTTTGCATACTGCAACGAGAAATGAAGGTCCTAGGAGAATAAAGGAGCTCCAATAATTACTACCATTTTTAGAGATGCAAGCAGGCTTTGTCACTCAAGGCCTTGATTCTCGACTGCAATCCAGTGAAGCACTTTATTCTTTCCTCAACTTGCTCGGGCGTTGCCAACGGTGTGTCTCTTGGACCGAGCTTTGCGAGTGCCACGATTTGCGCTAACAATTCTCCCGAATTCTGACATTCTTTGCGTATGCGGTGGATCTTCCAAGACAGTTGTTCTTCGGCGTTGAAAGATGAGAAAGCGCCGAACCCGAATCTGCCCATGGGTATGAGATTCGTAGCGCCGTCTAGCATTCCTTCTCTGTCATGCTCAACTGCTTCGGCTTCGAAGACCACACTTGCGCCAGCTTCAAGTAGAATGACTACTTGATGCATGATGGTGATGAAGAGAAACATGCAACGATCGCATCGCGACTTTTGTTGATAATGCACGATGTTGCGAATCTCCTCGGTGACAGAGCGCACAGTATTGAGGATCAAGTCAAGCACTCTTAGATCCGAGAGTAGGTAGTTTTCCAGGTTGATGAGAATGTTCGCAAGGGCCAAAACGCATTTGCTGTCTATTTTGGCTTTGGCCCGTGGTCGTTCATTTGAGACCGGCTCTGTTGATCGAAGGGACGGCGTACGGTTCAAAGAAGAGAAGGAGGATGCCGAGAGTAGAGGATTTGAGGGTTGCGGTGGAAGATCTGCGGTACCCAGGCTGCTAAAATCGATACTGGAAAGCCTACTCTCACAAGCAGACGCAGAGGTTGTCGATGAGGGCTCCCCGTTCCCCATACCCATTGTTCCGTCTTCATGGTGGAAAATAGATCCAGGTGCATCGAACGGAAGAAGTGAATCGTCCCAGGACCACTGTCGGGGGGACCAGCCTGGCAATAATTGATCTCGAGAACCCTGGAGTTGGGGTTTCGGCGAGGGTACATCAGGGACAGTGCTTCCGTTTGTTTCGGGTTCATCGGTTCTCTCATCCTCTGCCGCCTGTGTAGAGTTTGATCGAGAGCGAGTAGTCTCACCAACCGTTACGGTTTCTGGCTCGGGCTTCTTGCGTTTCAACCTAACTCCCTGTACCTTGCCAACTCTAGATTCAACATAGATACAATCGACGCGAAGGCTCTGACAACGACCGCAGCCACTCCTCTCGCCGCTGCATTTCACCTGAGCTAATGCATCAGTACAGATCGACCACTAGTCAGATATATTGCCTTGCCTTTGCAGCATTGCATTGATTGCATGCGGCTCTGAGACGAGGTGGCTTGGTTTGGTGACTGTTTGGATGGTGGCTGTTGCTCTCATTAATATAGGCCAAGTCGCCTAATCTAGCGTCGTGAGATAGAACTAACATGCTTGAGGAGCTCTCTGAATCAAATTCAGTCATTTTATGGTGATGTGATCCGCTGCCGAGTTTTTTGGGAGGGGTAAAAGGTAAATGGGGACTAGTGCACGATGGTCTAGGGAATACATGTACCCTACAGCGTAGAAACCCCGCAAGGCAAGCAGGAGAATATAGCAACTAAAGAGCATCAATGAGGCCTGCAGCGCAATCAGATGGAGAACCTATGCCCCATTCTTGCGTCGGGTTAAACATGAGGTAGGGAAGTAGGTAAGAATTCGATATGAGGATGCAGAGCTGGGATGCTGCCGCATGCGTCGGACTTGGGCGAAGTGCATATTCAAAGTCCGACGGGCTGAATGTGAATGCGAGGGAAATATTTTTCCCACAAAATTTATGCCAGGCCATTGCTGCGTCTGTATGGTTGATAGGCTTTTGAAAAGGGTGGGTTCCTTCGAGGATCGCCTGGGCGGCGGATCGTCCCGCCATCAGAGGGCATGAGCATCTGCCGCGACGGTGCTGGCAACACACCCTACCAATCTAGTATCATGGTCTATTCGGAGTCCGAAAATAAACAAGCGGAATCAGTTTAAGAAGAACATCGACAGGGCCAAGACGTGTGATAGGGGAATCGCAGTCTTGCAGAATGCTTACTATGTACGTCAACTGCACGGTGAGCGTGATCCACCCACATACTCAGACAAAGCTAGAGACTTCCAAGGGTTCTGCAGCCTACCGGGAATGACCGATAAAACCCTTGGTAGTACAATGTGTTGGTGTCGGAGTGGACCACCGGGTCGGTTGCGGCACAGCATATGGCCCCACACCAGCTCAGCAGGGTAGCCCATGATTTGGCACCCAGCTCTGTCACTCATTAGTCAAAGAAAATCTGTGCCAATCAAGAAGAGGCGTATGGGGAGCGCTAGCTGTGATGCAGATTAAATTCAGAGGTTGACCTCAACGTGCGGCTATGGCTCATTGAGCCTCAAACATCCGACATTCGGGACGATCCCACTCGCATTCACAGAGAGCCAGCGCTTCAACACGTCAGGCAAATTACGCCAAAAAACTTCCTTCCCCTTCCATGTTATCAATGGTTATAGAGAAGAACCCGTCGTAATAGCCTCAACGGTGATTACCAGGCGTATTTCGCACAAGCGCCGCATTCGGACTCGGGCCCGCAGGTCATCATGCATCTCGAATAAAGCAGAACTCATACTGTATGCGTGTCAGCAAGCAACTAATTCCGCATGCAGCCGAGGGCGGCCTATGGTCCGCCTTGGAACAGACAAGTGCGAGCTTCTGAAGTCCTGTTCTGTTGTGCAACATAAAGGCCTTAAAGACCTAAAGTTTCCGGCTTCCGAACACTTGTGAAATATCCTCGGGTTCCGGACCGGTCAGGAAGAGACATCTTAGAGGATTTTCAAGACATCTGGAGTTGCTGGGGGGAACAGTTGTACCGCTGAACCCTTCGGACACAACTACACTTCGGGCCAGGGCGCTTTGTGTTACGTCGGGAGCCGGTTTTTACTGTGCCCCACCATCAAGCGCAAGACTACACCGCACTGCCCATGGCCCTCCGTCTCGACATCACCTTCCTGAGGCCTTTGCAGAATGGCTTCATTCACGCCTAAGCAGGCTATGTCGCGCGATGACCGCCTCTTCGGAATAATCGGTGCCGATGAAACGCGCAATATTGCCAAACATGAGATTTCGCTTCTGTCACCGTTCCCTAAGGGTTCCATCGTGCACGATGGAGCCTGCGGTCTCGGCGCTGTAACCGAATCACTTCTCGAAGTCTACACATCGGATACGATTTCAATCCATGCAACCGATCTTGCGCCGCCCATGGTCAATATATACAACATGTTCGCACAGGCGAAGGCGTGGCCGTCCCAAGCCAAAGTTATGGACTGCCAAAAGCTCGAATTCCCGGACTCAAATTTCACCCACACTTTCCTCTCATTTGGCCTGCCGATCATCTCTGACCCTGCCGCCGCAGCCAAAGAAATGTATCGAACATTGAAACCAGGAGGAACTGCAACAACTGCCTTTTGGTTGAGCATACCGCACGGCGAGTCGGCTGGGGAGACGCGCCGTCAAATCTGGGGCCCGGGTGCCACACTTGCGATCGAGCCGCATCCGAGGCACAAAGATCCCACGTTCAATCCAGAGTTATTGGCTCGAGGTGGTTTCAATCTTGCAGACGTGCAACTGTACGAGAAGGTGGCCACTCTTCATGTGGAAGACTTGGATGAATTCGCTTGTGCTATTTGGTCGGCTATTGGAGAGCCGCCTGGAGGTTGGAAACAGGAGGACGAAGACCGCTGGGAGGAGGCCATTGCCATGTACAAGAAGGTTTTGAGTCAGAAGGAAGGATTTCATGTCAATGAAGACGGTAGCACGACTCTGGAGGCAAGGGCTCAGATTGCCATAGTCCAAAAGCGCGAGTAAGGACATTTTGCTGTACTGGGGAGGGCATTGGGAGTATCAATGCATCTCATCCTGAGAACTATTGTCCACCTTTTTTATGAAAATCTTTTTGCCCACTGACTCATCTTGAAACAAGTACACCCTGATGTCAGATATGATTCGCATGTGAATATTGCGCTCCTTCTGACTAAGGTACCCAAGGCAGCCGGAATAATAGGAGCGTTGCGTTTGTTCTCAATCACCGCATAAATGCTTCGGCTACCGAGAGACCTTTCGATAGATACTTTCGCAGCCGGGGTAATTGCGGGATCAGAACATGTAAAAGTATATCAACGCATTGAATGACACTAATTAGTGTTTTTTAAACCCCACTGCCGCGATGCCATCCACCGGTAATGGCGCCCATGGTGAAACCTCTCCATACTTCCTTCCAGTCAACCAAGCTGAGGCCGAGAGGTTGATGATGCAACATAGTGTTCTCATTGACGCATTGGATAATCGCCTCGTTTGTGCCCCAATCGATAGTTCGAGACCCGGTCTGAAAGTATTGGACTCCGGAACTACCGACGGTTGGGCCCTTTCCCTAGTTTTTTCCCTTCGAAAATTAACAATGATCAGGTCACTGGATTCGGGAACTGCGCAGTCGCATCGCAAACTCCGAACTTAATACTTACGTAGGAACCGACCTCAACCCTAAACTCTTTCCAGAGTCTGTGCCGCCTGATACAAGGTTCTATGTTCATAACATATCGGAACCATGGCCAAAGGAAGAACACGGCACCTTCGACTTCGTCCACCAACGTCTTACACTTCCTGGCGGTGCCCCTACCCCACTTCCCCAAGTCTTGAAACACTTGTTTGATCTCGTCAAACCCGGTGGTTGGATCCAGCTGGTGGAAGCAGAGCAAACTGGACCAGAATCTGGGCCAGTGTTTCATGAATTCTTGTCTCTAGTCAGAGCCTTGTTCAACGCGACCGGCGCAGGGTGTGACTACGCAGCGCATATGAAAGAATGGCTCCGGGAGCTAGGGGCTGTCGACTTGTATGAAATAAGGGTCAACATGGCTTTTGGAGCGAAGAACGAGAAGCCCAAGCTAGCTGAGGGTAGCGCCAGGTGTACAGCGCAAGCTATGGACGGACTTATTCTTCACGCAAAAGGTACGTACTTCAACTGGCTTAAAATTGGCATTTCTGATAAACACTTATGGTAAAAGCCTGCAATTCTTTGAGGACAGACATAAGTGAAGCGCAGATGGACACTTTAGGAGTGAGATTGCACGAGGAGTTGATGAAAGTTGGCGCCATCTATCCGTTGAGAATTGTCTGGGGAAGAAAACTAGAGTGACACGGTATTTTAGTGCTACTGTTAGGGTTTGGAAGCCCTTAGATTTGTTTCTAGTTAGATTTACATTCTGAATCTCTTGACTCCAGTATCTCCAGCGTATTATTTCTCCACTCCTCTCATACTAGAGCTGCGATGAATGGTCGCAGATCAAAACTCCGGTGCAGGCACCGGAATAAGTTTTACCCATTCCTTCATCACACTTACGGGAAATGGGCTCTCTATTCCAACTCTTGTTCGCATATAGGCAAGCGCCGGATACTTCACCGACCAGAACAACACTCCGGTCACCCACAGATACCCTAATGTTCTTCTCCACCGGGTCTCTTCTTCCCCCATTCTTAGCTTCTTGGACCAGAGCCACTTGACAAAGTCCTCGAATGTGATTGCCGCAGCCTGAATGACAAAAAATACGAATATCCCATGAGTGCGCTCGTAAACGGTTACATTGATTGGTGCAGGAAGAATGAGATGCGAGGTACTGTGAAAATACCCCGACACCAGGAATCCAAACCATAGTTGCATATAGGAGGAAGCGCTCGTTCCTTGAGCAACAGAGCAAGCTCTCACAAGTGTCGTCGACCAGGTCGAAATTCCCTGAGAATATTAGCATTCGTCGTGAAGGCAGAAGAAAGCATTGAAAGGGGGAATTGCGATGTACATACACGTCGGACAACTTGATGCCAATATTTGCCCCAGAAGCTGCGCACTGTAGTTGCGGTACCGATAGGGTTGAACATTGGGGGCCAGTCCTTTGCAATGTCATTTTTAACAACGAATACATAGGTAGTACCGGCCAGAAACTTACCTGGGGGCTCCCGAATCCAATGAGAACGGAAAGGATTGAAAACAGAGTGTATTGTGCCGTCAGGGCAAAGTAGGGAGTTGCAGCAAACACAAAGAGAGCCACAGGGTTCCAAAGTGGGTTCTTGTAAGCGAGCGTTATATGTTTGGTGTCCAAGTTCCCAACCAATCCCGTTGCATAGTTGGTGTAGAAGATACGGATTCCGAGCTGGAACAGTAGATCAGCCATCAAGAAGGACTTGAAAAGCTGCCAAATCCGTGTCTTCAAGAATGCTGATTTTGTAGTTTCCGGTGCTACTGGCACATTCTTGACCTGGTGATTCCAGCCTACACCCCTTTGATTGAGCAGTAGCATTACGGCCCAGCCTATCTTTGCGAAGCCAAACGGCGGGTATTGTAGAGCCTCTTGAATGCCGTGATCGGGGCGCCAAAAGTGTGCCTCTGGCCCTTCCTTGCCACTTAAAATAAGCTTTTCAAGTGAAGCGAGGAGAAAAGACCATTGGATGCAGAAGGGTTGGGCAAGGCCTAGGTTGTTTGTGAAGTGAAGGTTTCGTTGGCTTTCGATGAATAGCGCCAATAATATTCCGGTAAAGAGATATCGACGTCCAGGAAAGTTGGAGGAAACGAATGCGAGAATCTGGAAGAGGTATAGAAGAATGTGGGCCGTAATAGAACCCTCAGGCTTCCCAAAAATATTATCTTCATTGAGGTCATGGAGGAGTGTTTCGTTCATCGCAATTTTTGACAGACTGGGCGTGGTGCTTTCGATGCTGGATTCGACCCATACAGATCTAGATGTAGGCTCGGTTTATCTAGGGCCTACTCAACTCGTACGCTAATTCGGATTCGCTATCGGGCCCCGGGCCGGCTGCCGTGGAAGAGTGGCTTGCATTGAATCAAGATTGTCCTCACCACGCGTAATCTCAATCGTATAGATACTGTATAGCTTAACGGCTACCGAGGATCTGCACCGCTACCAGCTATCAACAATGACTTAACTCGAATCCAACCTTCGTGCTGAGTACCACGTATTCCCACTGTTATATAAGATTGGACACCACCCGAAAATCTATCAGAGAAAGAGAGCCAACAAAATGGCTCTGCACGCTCTTCTCCACCTCTTGAACGTTTATTATCAGGGCTGCCTCCCCTATAATGTTTTAGTGATTACTGTTTGCACAATGCTTTACAAGCTATTCTTCTCTAAGTCGTTTTATTGCCGGTTTCGTAGATTTGGGAGGCCATGGTATCTCCCCTTACTGCCTTCTAAGCCCGTGCATGACCTCGTCGCGCAAGGCTACCGTGAGGTCAGCAAACCTGAGTATCAATTTGAAGTTACTGACTAACAACGCAGTAGAAAAATAACGAGCCTTTCGTGGTGAGATGGTGGGCGCGAGACTGGCTCGTACTTCCGCCAAAGTACCTCCGAGATGTTAAACATTCCAACAGCGAGAGCTTGAGCTTTTTCCGCGCCATCGATGAAGCTCTTGGCCTGCACTATTCCGTAGGAAACCTTTACCATTCGCAAAAGATGTCAGAAGTCATCAAGAAGGGTATGAATACGCAACTACGTAAGATCCATGTCCTTCACAACGCTGGGCGTTGACTGGCTGATTTCCAAATCAGCTACCTTGACTGAGCCAATAGTGAGCGAAGTGGAGCATGCAATAGAGTCTCATATTGGGACTAGCAAAGGTAATCAGATACTAATTTCTTCTGTACTATATCAGCACTGACATCAATCCAGAGTGGAAAGAAATACCGGCGGCTAGGACAATTTCTAGATTGGTGAACCAAGTTGCTTGCCGGATGCTCATAGGCCCTGAGCTCTGTCGCGATCAGGCCTTCCTCGACGCCACGCTCGCTTTTATGGAATCGATTTTCTTTCATGCAATAATCACAATTGCGGTACCCTTCGGGCCATTTCGCAGACTGTTCGCCAAACTTGTAGCATTTTCGCATAGACGAAACCTTCGGAAAGCAATGCAGATGCTCCAGCCACTCGTCGCTCGAAGAATTCGAGAGCGTGAGGATGACGAGTCGAAATCGAATCGCAACAACGACGGCATTCAATGGACACTGGATCTCACGGAAGCTACGAAACGGGATCCCTATCAGATATCCCTCGAGGTCTTGCACAATCTTTTTGCAGGGAGTCTTGCGCCGGGTAGCATGGTCACGGAGCTGGTTTTCCAAGCACTCATGGATTTCAATCTACTTGAACAACTCCGTAACGAGGCGTCACAAGCGATTGAGCTGTATGGATGGACCGAGAAGCTACTGGCAAATCTCCCGCTACAGGACAGTTTCATCAGAGAATTGAATCGTGTATACCCGACGGGTGCCAGTGAGTCCCAAACGAGTGCTTTCGATGAATCGCACTAACAATTGTTAGCTGGGTGCTCCAGACTTGTAATGGACAAAAGTTTCACGTTCCATGATGGCCTTACCGTTCCCCGCGGAACTCGCATTACTTTCCCGATCCAAGCAGTCCTGCATGATGTCGACAATTTTGAGAATCCATCTGTGTTCGATCCCTATCGGTTCTTCAATAAGCGAAGTACCGTTTCGGAAGACCACGCCACCGAGTATCAATGGGCAGCATCAACCGCAACGCCCACAAACTTAGCGTACGTAACTCCACTGCGTAAACAGTTGAACTTTTGAGGATGCTGATTATATCTCGAAAGGTTCGGATACGGTAAGCACGTATGTCCTGGCCGTTTCTACTGCGTCCGGCAGTGCAAAATCATTTTCACGAAAATTCTTGTGGATTATGAGATTGGATGGTCAAGTCCAATGAAAGAACGGCCTAGGCGTGATGAAATAGAGGGACAGTTCGGAACCAACAAAAGTCAGACTATACGTGTGCGTAGGCGCGGATAGGCGCTTTATTCGGGCCCAGCTGCATGTATGTCACTTATTGTTAGCCTAGGAGAGTAGTTCAAGTCAGTTTTGCACTGCTTATCGCGATGCTGTTATTACTATCCTATTCAACCGGCGGCCGGGCGGCTCCGCGCGTCGGCCGCCGACCCACATTGCTCGCTTCGGGGCAGTCCCCTTCTTTGTGACAAGAATACACCCAATTGACTGCGCCTCATAGCCGCCCCGCTCTTGGCTTACTTCCCTCCTTGACTTTCACCGACGCCTCTTGACCGCTACTAAGGCTCGTTAACTCTTGGTTGCCGCCAACACATTTCACACTTCCATCGACATTTCGTCCGCCATGAGCAAATCCGATACCGCAGAATTCAGGCCGGACTGGCGCTTTTGGATTATCTACGTCTCTCTATTCCTGATCAGTTTCGCTGCCGCAGTTGATAACACCATTGTTTTCACAGCACTTCCATCCATTACACAAGCCATCGGCGGAGGCGGCCAGTATGTTTGGATTGCGAACTCCTACGTCGTGGCAAGCACCGCTATCATGCCATTATTCGGGCAGATCAGTAACATCTTCGGTCGCCGCATACCTAGCATTATGGCCGTGGCTGTTTTCGCTTTAGGCAGCGGCATCTCTGGCGGCGCCCACGACATTGCTATGCTTATAGCGGGAAGAACTATACAAGGAATCGGATGCGGTGGTATATTCGTCTTTTTGGACATCATCGTCTGCGATCTGGTGCCTTTGAGATGGCGTGGTCAATACCTGGGGCCTATCGTGGGCGCTGCTGGCCTCGGATCAACGATGGGACCTGTTATAGGCGGTGCGCTCGTGAAAGAGAGCTGGCGCTGGGTCCTCTACATCACGCTACCATTCTCTGGACTTGCTTTGGTGGTTATGATGTTCTTTATGAAGCTACAATACACGCCAGAGCTATCTTGGAGGCGGCGGCTCATGCGCATCGATATTCCCGGGAACGCGCTGTTCGTTGCATCAGTAGGAGCGATCTTAGTTGGCCTCATCATGGGCGGGACGATATATCCCTGGAAATCTTACCGCGTTATCCTTCCTATTGCCATAGGCTTTGCCGGGTGGGCGGCCTTCTCCCTCTACCAGCTTTCGCCAAGGTGGTGCCCTGAGCCAACGATTCCTCCGCGACTTTTCAACAACCGGACATCCGCTATCGGCTTCGTTCTTAGCTTCCTGTCCGGAATGCTTTTGGAGTGGATAGTCTATTTCTATCCGCTTTACTTCCAGGCCTTACAGGGAGCATCCGCTTTGAAGTCTGGTGTAAATACGTTACCATTCAACGCGTGTCTAATGCCAGCCGGCATAGCCGCAGGAACGTTGATGACAAAAACTGGCATTTACAAACCGCTGCATGCCGCTGCCTACGCCCTGACAGCCATTGGTCTAGGGCTTACAGCGACTCTCAAGACCTCATCATCGATCATCGCATGGGTCTTTTTTCAACTCATTCTGGCAGCAGGTATTGGATGCACCTTTGTTACGATACTACCAGCCATTCAGGCCGGTCTTCCAGAGTCAGATGTAGCCAGCTCTACTAGCCTTTATGCCTTTTTCCGCGGGTTCGGATTTATTTGGGGAGTCACCATTCCATCCCTAGTTCTGAACTCTCACGTTGACCGAGGTCTCCATACCATCAGTGACCCTTTCGTGAGAGACCGTATGTCTAATGGGGGCGCGTATGAGTTTGCCGCACATGGCAATATTCAACGCCTTCCTCGCGAAGGTCGCAGCCAAGTGCTGGATCTTTACACGGGTGCTTTACGTCTGTCCTGGCTCGCCTCGATAGCCTTTGCTCTTCTAGGTTTTATTTTGGTTCTTGGCGAGAAACATATTAAGTTGCGTAAAGAATTGAACACTGAATTCAAGATGGAGGAAGTCAAGATGGCAGACAAGGAACACAGCGAGGCGAACGGAGCAAGCACTCCAAATGCCGCGGATGTTGACGTTCGTGATACGACGCTGCACGCATAGATAACAACGATTAAGGACTATGTCTTTCTCATGCTTATGGGAAAGGTGGGAGCCAAGCCATTTTATCAACAGAAAATCTGAATGTTTGCGGGTGGACCGATAGCTGGCCGACACATGGCAAAATGCAACCGGCCACCGAGCGCTTGTACTTCCTTCCTCAATGGCGTTCTCCAAAGTGGTGGCGTATTGATTAGTACCAACAGGCTGTGGTGCATCGCCCCGTTATCCTTGTGCGTATCTGCGTCGACTGGGATTTAACCCCAGCAGACATGCTACACCCCAACTCCGGATCGCTAGGAGCTATCCACCTGCGCCTATTTTAGCCTTCCCGCCTCCAAAAATCGCGTATTCCTTTAGTGCGCTTCTGGCTCCTGTCCCATCTTTTCGCACACACGCTAACTCTCCATTTCCCCTCAAAAAATTTACTTGTTGCGACCAGCAGCGTTGGATACCATGTCACAAGGAAACGAAGACAAGAAAGCTTATTCAGTTGGAAATTATTTCAAGTATGCCGCGCCAGGCGAAATAATTGCCGCCGGCGCTGTCTTGTCAGCTTTGAGCGTCATCGTCGTCGGTGTGCGGATTTGGTCGAGGATCCATCACAAGACAAAAGTTGGCATTGATGATTACCTGATCATCCCCGCAATGGTAAGTTGTTCTTCACCTATCAAACACAGCGAATGTGATGAAACTGACTTTCGCCAGCTCTTAGTATGTGGGATGGCTGCAGCTCTCATCAACGGAGTCGATAGAGGAGCCGTCGGCTACCCTACTCCACCACCACCTAGCGCGGATCCAAATTTAGTACTCACCTACCGCGACCCCAAGATCTCTTTGGTCCAAAAGGTAGACTCTTCTCTTGTTCCGCGTTTACTATAAACATTGACATGAAATCCAGACCCAATTCATCACACAAATCCTGATGATTGCTTCATACGGTTTCTGCAAACTGAGCATCATCTTTTTTTACCGTCGCATCTTTGTCGTCTCCAAGAAAGATCTTTTCGATCTCATGACAAAAGGAATGGCCATTCTTACGTCTGCCTGGACCATTGCTTATTTGTTTGCAATGGCGTTCAACTGCGGGACCAGATTCTGGGCCCACTGGGGGAGTTACCTCGATTTGTTCACTTACTGTGTTGGCAGCTATCATATCTACGAGTCTTTGCTCATATCCGATTTCATACTTGACGTCATAATACTCGTTCTGCCATTGCCTATGGTACGTATCTCTCTTTGACTAAAATACTTTGCTTTTTCGGCATTGAGGGCGCATAATGCTTACTTTCCATAGGTTTGGCGGCTCCACCTGACCCTTATTAAGAAGGTTGCCATTACGGGTATATTCTTGCTTGGAACCATGGCTACTGCCGCTGCAGCTGCGCGTCTTGCAATCTTCATTTCGCAGATCAATCGAGGGTTCGACCCCACACTCGATGTGAACCAGTCCGTCTCAACAGTAATGTACTGGAGCATGATTGAGGCAGGAATATGCATTGTTGCAGCCTGTCTGCCAACTATGCAACGGCTTCTCCGCGGTCAAAGCATCACCTCCGTGGTCAACTCTATTCGATCTGCAATTTCGCTTCCTTCGTTTACAGGTTCCGGCCAGCGATCGAGCGGTTCGAGGTCTCGGTCCCGACTGCCTCCATATAGTGGTCAGAATGGCGCTAGCTCCAATGCTAGCGCGCAAGGATTCGCAAGGATGGAGGAACGCAACAGCGAAGAGCCTCCGGTGCCCCTCATGAATGTAAAGGGCGGAATCGGCAAGACTACTACAACAACGGTGGAGACGGAGTCAAGATCAGAGCACTCGGTTGGCGCATGGAACACGGTTTGATAGATCGGGCTGCGCAATCAACTGTATGTTGTACACTAGCTATTGCCTACCGTAACGACGAGGGGGTTTTTCCATCTTGCAAGGGCTCTTCTGAAAAATTTCTTTGGTTCTACTAGGAGACGAGTTTATCGCAGTGTTGGGAAAACGCGATGTATTCCTTGAATCTCCAAATGTCTGATTGGAATGGTATGGGATTTCTAGTAGCAACCAATGACCGACTCCGAGTAGCATCCCCGAGCCAGAGAGCTTCACCCAAAATTCTATTAGATCATTCTATGCCTTATTCGGATGCTTGAGTCACACTTACGTCTTGGGATGAGGGAAGGGGTGTTGGCTTGAAATGACGGAGACGAGCGTTTCCTGATTGCATTGCTGAACTACATGGATGAAAACAATATGATTCTTCTAAATATCCAAAGAAGAGTGCTCAATTTGAAGTTTCATCTGAAGAAACAATGCCCGGCCATCGAACTCCCACTATTCCAGTGAAAAGCTCTTCTCAAGCAGGCTTCGGAGCGTTCTCCCTCAAATACTCCCCTAGGCTTTTTTGCCCATACTTTCTACTCTGTACGTGGCTCGCCACTCCTGCTGCCGCATTGGAACCAACGTTGATAGCGTTTGGCGTTGTCTTCAAGAAACTGGAATTGTCCCCAGCCGCAAAGCACCCACTCACGGTGGTCTCACCAAATGGAAGGCTAGCTTTGATATCGCCCTGGGCGGTGATCTCACAGCCGAGTTGAGTGGCTAAACCGGAGCTTTTCAGAGCATGCTTGGGCTTGTGCGCAATGAATGCTTCATCCTTGGTAGTGCCGTCTTCAAAGGTGAGGGTGCAGCCGACGCTCTTCTGACCGAGAGTGAATTTGACGATCTTGCGGTGATCTACAGTAATTGGCGCCATGCTGCCAATCGAGTCTCTCAAGCTTTTGGCATTTTCTTTATTTCCGTTTGTATAGATTGTGACCTTTTCCGTCATTTGTGCGGCGTTGCGAGACACATGGAGGGCAAATGGGATTGGCGCCACGTCGTCAATGGCAAGGACTCCGGAAGACTCGCTACCGCGCTGCTCGTAGCCGTGACAGAACAAGCAATGGAAGCTGGAAGCTGTTAATAGTCATGAACTAGTCAACTGTAGAGTACGATGCTTACATGCTACGGCCCCAGCACTCATCAAAACCAGGGATGTCAAGCATAACATCAATAACACCAGTAGCTAGTACCAGACTTCGGCCGTGCCATACGGAGCCTTTCGTGTCGGTGGCCCAAAAGAGGCCATCGTTTGCTTTGCTCACATTGCAAATCTCCACTTGCTCGAAGGAAATCGTATCGTAATTCTGCAGCGTATTCTCCCGCGCTGCGTCTCGGAAATGGATAGGATCCCTCCCATCCCATGTCGGAAGCATATGGAAATGGGTAGTGCGCACATTTCTGTAGTCTTGAGAGTCGAACACAATGGCGCTGTGCACATTCCGCGCCACACTAATGGCAGCAGTTAGACCGGCTGGTCCTCCTCCAATGATGAGCACATCAACAGGATTGTTCTGAGTGGCAATCATAGCTGTAATACGAATGAGTGATCTCGAGTTGCAGGAACTTCAGCAGAGATCGCTCCTCATTCACGTATTTGTTGCAGAACAGCGCTTCGAGTTAACTGCCAGCCGGTTTTCGGGTTCCGGCCCGGGTGCCGTGAGATGTCCCGGCGACCGTTCCACTGCTTTCAGGCAGCAACATTGAGCACAACATAAAGGTCAGGTGATCTCGGCTTTTTCGGCCACTCGAGCATGCTCGGGCATTCTGACCGAACTAATGCTATTCGCCCATCCATATCCATTGATTTAATCATAACCAACACCTTTCCATTGAATTTATTTCGTTGTCCAGGAAATGGCACCCCTAAAGACGAAACCATTAGCAATGATCGCCATCGCTTTTGGAGGCATTTTTCTTTCCGCTGCCCTCCGACTCCTAATTCCCGACTTGAACTTTTTCTACCCTGTGCTCGTTGACCAATCGGAGCCTGATGCCGACGTGCTGATATTGGGCGGGGGTCATGCGGGGCTCTCTGGCGCGCTTACGCTTGTACGGCATCAACACGATATTCTCATCTTCGACAATGGTAGCCCTAGGAATCGATGGGACACGCCAATGCATGTATTACCTACTTGGGAGCATCGCAGTCCAAAAGCCTTCCGCGAGCGTAGTCGGCGTGAACTGCAATCGACCGGACTGGTAAAATTTGTCGATGAAAAGATTGTCAAAACGGAAAGAAAAAACGAGTCGCTCTTCCATGTTACAAGCTCAAGTGGAAAGAAATGGTCTGGGAGGAAATTGATGGTGGCTGTGGGGAGTGAGTTCGTATATCCAGATATTCCAGGATATGGCGAGAACTTTCCTGAGAAAATGTAAGTCGTTCCCCTACTCCTCTCCTTATAGAATGGAAAAAGTCTGACTAGTTATCAGACTGCATTGCTTGTTCACACGCGGGTTTGAATTTAGAGGGAGTGCCGCGGCGGGCATAATAGCAGCCGACCTTGCAAGCTCACCCCCGCATGCTGTTATTCTTGGCGAAGACGCCAACAAGTTTGCCGAGAGTGTGACCATATATACGAACGGTGATCGGTCGCTTGCTGAGGATATTCGGTCAGTCCTTGCTCAGAAACGCGACAGCATGATGCAAATAGACCCCCGTCAAATTACACGAATTGCCAAGGACCCCGCGACCAACGGCATCACACTACAATTCGATGATGGAAACAATCGAACGGAGAGCTTTATCGTTCATCAACCCACTACGAAGGTCAACGGTGAAATTGTACATCAGTTGGGCCTGGAAATCAATGATCGTGGAGATATTCACACACGCATGCCCTTTTATCAAACTAATGTTTCCGGTGTATTCGCAGCTGGGGATGCTGCGAGTCCTTTCAAGATGGTACCAAATGCCGTTTTCCAAGGATCAAATGCAGGAGCGGGCATATCCAGAGAGCTACCGAGACGGGTGACGGGTAACAAGGTCAACAGACTTCAACAAGGTGTGGCAGCTCGCTGGATCGGTAACTTGCTGTAATCAATTTGCACACGGATAGATATGATAGTTTCAGTCCTATATCCTATCCTATATCCTAGCGTCACTCAAACTTGGGATTCATTGGGCCGGCCTTTGGTCAGGGGAATTGTCGGGACCCTTAATTTCGGTCACCGTGATGGATACTCATGCCGAGAACCCTCATGCAAGGCTATATGCCTTCTTCTTGCCACCTCGTTGGCCCTATCCAGTTACATTTTCCACTGGTTACCATGGCGCCCAGTATTGTCAGTGAGTTTCCGTCCACGCAATAGGTGTATCATACCTTAATCATCCATGATAATTAGGTACGAAAGAGTCCTGGTCTGAATCCGCCGCCGGACTTCTCCAAACCGCTTTCCAAGGACCAACTACGACACTCAACAAAATTCTTCTCCAAAAAGCGAACGCGATCAGCCCTTTCAGCTCTGCCACTGCCATTCTTGACAATGGCTGCGGCGTTGGTCAGGTACTTGGCCGGGTTATTGAAGAATTCGGGCAAGATCTAAATGAAAATACTCGACTGGTCGCAGCAGACCTGAGTGAAGGGATGATACGGGTGGTAATGCAACGAAAGGACGAGGAAATTAGCAGAGGGAATAAGCTATGGCAAAAGGTCGAGACGGAAGTATTGAACGCGGAAAATTTGGCGTCGGTGCCGAACGAGACTTTCAGTCACATTACGGCCGGACTCCTGTTCTTCATGGTTCAGAATCCACAGTCAGCCTTGAAGGAGGCCAGGCGTGTGCTGGAACCTAACGGGCTGTTAGTGCTTAGCTCATTTCGACAGGTGCAGTGGATGGACTTCATTGAAAAATATCTGGCGATCGTCAAGCCCGGCACTTCGCTTGGAGCTATTCCTTCAGACTGGGCCTCTACCGAAGCCATAAAGAATCAATTAGACAAAGCCGGATTCAGGGAGGAGCTTGCCGAAGAAGTACAGGTTTGGTACGAATTCGATGACGCGGAGTCGATGACAAGGTTCAATATGAAGAACATTCCCTCAGTGAAGATGGCAACATCTGGTATGAAGGAAAGCGAGGTTGAAGAGGCTATTCAATTAATGGTCTCGGAGTTGCATACTAGATTCCCGAGTGGGAGAGGAAAGTTGGGAGGGACAGCTCTGGTAGGATTTGCAAAGAAATAATGAACGACATTGAATGCATCAAGTGACGTGTGGATATCCTCATATCCCCGTTTTCGAAGGCGGCCACAGCTTTTCAACCTTTGAATTCAATGCCTCGTTGTTTCTCCAATTTACCAGGAATACATGCAATATAAATTCTTTTACTATCATATGCAACCAAAATGACACATTCTAGAATGGTTAAATCACTCTATTTGGTGTATTTGGCCTCATACAATGGTAGCTAGAAAGGCCGGCTTGCCTACTAGGACTCGATTTCGATATCTCCACAAAGATTCCGGTTATCAGTATACGCAGAATAGAGGAACAATTCCCAGCGGTAGATACATCTCCGCTTGCCGTACTCCGACGGCTCTGAAGCAATTAGATAACAACGGAAGCCGATCTTCCATCCTATTTATAGCATAATCCCTCAAAGTCATATTTCGGGAGCCGTCCGAATCATCGATTTACTATTTAAGATGGTGCAAGACTTCCGCTTGCAGCAAAAGGCGCGGGAAACCTCTTTGCTGCCACTTACAGCGAGAGCACCAAGCTGCAATGACTTCTGTCAAAGCCTGCATGTCTTTTATTGAGTCGCGGCCCTCCACCGCAGGCAAAGAGCTTCCCTACGTCCGCGGGAAATGTGATGAAGACCATCCGTCAACGAACTTCAAGAATGAGGAGCGCATAGTCCAAATCACAGATGCTCGATCCTCCAAAGAGAAATTCACACTCGACCAATATGGCTTTGCCTGGAAGCACGACACCACACTCTCGGCCGAAGTGCTCGAGGCCATTCGATCCAAGGACCGCGATGCGAACCGTGTCGCCCACACATATTATCCGCTGGTAGAGAGGTTGCTTCTAAACGTCACTGGGGCATCTAGGATAATCATTTTTGATCATACGTACCGCAAACGAAATCCGGAATTGGACATGAAAGAGAATCCCAACGGCAGAGAGCAACCAGCTACAGTGGTGAGTCCAACGATTATAGGTTGAGGTTCTTGTGAACTAATTCTACCTAGGTTCACTGCGATCAGTAAGACAGAATAGCTTGGGAGCAGTATTGTAAGAATGTGATGCTAATCCCGAGCAAGGTCCGCGCTTGGAGCCAGACGTCGTGTAGAGCGCCACGCGGGGAAAGACTCCGATAGGCTCCTCACAGGGCGCTGCCAGCTCATTAAGTGAGTGCTACTATCACTCTATCTGCACTTGAGGGAAGCTAAAGGTGCACAGTGTGTGGCGACCCATCAGTGGGATTGTCGAAGACTGGCCTCTAGCAACAATGGACTATCAAACAATGTCTCCTACCGAGATCCACCCTACTAACATTTATCGGGATCGGCATAGATTCGTGGGCCAAACTGTAAGCATAAGCTACGCCCCTACCCAGAAATGGTATTATTTGAAGGAACAAACACCGGATGAAGTCACTCTGATCAAGATATGGGATAGCAAGGATAGTGTTGCCAAAAGTAAGTTTGTTAGTCGGAGTGCGAGGCTCGTCTAAATTAGAGAACAGTGTGCGCCCACTGCTCTTTTCAGCATCCAGGTAGTTACAAGGCCAAGGTTCCGCGGGAGAGCATTGAAGTGAGATGCTTGGTATTCTATGAGGATGAGAGGGTTTGATCGTATGGACTTGGCGCTAACACCTTGCGAATGTGAGGTAGTTGCAATGCATCAATTATTACACTGCTTTTTCACTGTGTTCCACTCATGCAAGCAAATTCGTTCCCGATGACTCCACCTCCTCTTCTTTGCAGAGCGCCCATTTTACTTTCATCCAAGCATCCTTCATTCGCGCCCGGCTCTCGTTGCCAGGCCCACCATCCCGTAATTGCGGCTGCTACACCTGGATTTTTGCGAAGAACTCATCAATAGCTCGTTGGCACTGCGATGCTGTCTGTTCTAGTGCTTGCTTCTCTGATTCCAATTCGTCTTCCAGCTGAGTGCTCTTGACACGCAACAGAGCTGACTCGAGGACGTACAGCTCCCTTGTCAACGAATGATAGCTCGTGCTTAAGGCACGAGTGTCGTTAATCGCTTCGATGGCATCATAGACGAGGTTCAAAGTAGCGATGAAGTCGCCGACGGAGAAGCCAAAGCCTACCGGCGTGATAACAATATGAAGGGCGAAAACCAGTATAAGGTTAGAAAATATATTCGTAACTTTTAGAACTAATAACGTAACGCACGGTCATGCGTGTTAAACGCACTCTTTAAAATTTCTAGAAAGGCTGTTATTATAAAGTTATAGCAGTTAAAAGATAGAAATAGTAACTAAATTAGCTGTTAGGCCGCGCTAACCTACAAGGAGACTTTCTAGTATCTATAGAAAAACAGGCACGCATGCCTATAAAAATAAGAAATAATACTATATACGTCTAGGAATAATAGAGAAAGGCTTACTCTATTATATACTTTTTCTACTTTCCTATTTAGAGTTATATAAATATTAGGTTAGCTAGTAAAAATTTCTACTATATTCTAGGACTAGGCTAATACTGCGCTAATCTAATTAGATACTATCCTAATTTTATAAATACTACTATAGCTTATTATTACGACTTATAAATTAAATAGAACTTAGATAGATAATTAATAGTTAAATAAACTACTAAGAAAACGCATAGGAAGAATAACTACTAACTATAATAAGTTACGTAACTAATAGCTACGCTAAGGACTATTAATAATTATAGTAGGAACTATCACGACTAGTAATAGTCCCGCGGCTAACTATTAGCCTAAGAACTATAGGTATATAGAAACAGCAGGAATCCTTATAATTCCTAGTATTTAACTTATTTATTAATCTATTATTTAGATTCTAGTAAGTATAGTTAATTTAACTGTCTTATAACTTTAATACTAACTTGTTACAACTAGAGGGTTAAATAAGTAGCAGGAATAATAATTAGTCACGTACCTAAGTACTAACGAAGGGTACTAAGACACGAACACTAACCATCGCTATATTACGTAATTAATAGCTGCGCTAAGAACTATTAATAGCTTTAGTAGGAACTATTATAACTACTAATAGTCCTATAACTAACTATTAATACTAGAACTATGTGTATATAGGAACAGCAGGAACCCTTATAGTTCCTAGTGTTTAACTTAGTTAATAATCTATTATTTAGATTCTATTAAGCATAGTTAATTTAACAGTTTTATAACTTTAATACTAACTACCCTATTACTTACTTACGTAATTAACAGCCTCCTCCCTATTATTGCTCCTACCTAAGAACTAACTTACCCTTATAGAATTAGCTACCCTATAGGGACGTAACACATTAAACACCCTTAATATAAGCAACTTTAAAGGTATTACTACAGTTACTAACCCTAAGAATAAGGCAGCTAAGCTAGACCTATACTATAGAGACT
>MU005570.1:60545-79131 GCA_010405425.1 Lentithecium fluviatile CBS 122367
TATATAGGAACAGCAGGAACCCTTATAGTTCCTAGTATTTAACTTAGTTAATAATCTATTATTTAGATTCTATTAAGTATAGTTAATTTAATAGTTTTATAACTTTAATACTAACTACCCTGTTACTTACTTACGTGATTAATAGCCTCCTCCCTATTGTTGCTCCTGCCTAAGAACCAACTTACCCTTATAGGATTAGCTACCCCGTAGGGACGTAATAATATATTACTTCTAAGCAGGTTTGCTATTTATTCTAAACGCAGACTCTGTCTACTAGCAGAGTGCATACCGTGTTTTTCGCGTTAGTTTTCTATAGGAAGTACTATGTCTTGCATTTTTTCTATAGGTATTTATTATATTTATCTATAGGGTAGTTAAACTATTTCTACTTCTATTAATATCTTGCCCCTAGAAAGTAGCTTATATTAATTTTAACTATATAGTGTACCTTATAGTAGTTATCTACACACACTATATAGTTTATACTTTTATGCTTTAGGATATATACGTCTACGTAGTATTATAGGTAGTAGTTTAGTAGCTTATTATTATATTTCTAGCTTTTATTCTAATACTTATAGTTATAGTTTATAGTGTCTTACATTTCTTAGATAACTATATAGAGTCTCCTTTTATATTCTTTCCTTATCTTAGGTTCCATTTTAAGGATTCTGTATAGTAAAGCATCTCTATCGCGTAGCTACGTCTTAATATCTTTAAGAAAGTCCTATACTATAGGTATGCCTAGGTAAGGTTCCTTTACATCTAGATATAGAGTTAGTGCCTGCTAAATAGAGTAGTAGGGTTCTTCTTTGTCTTTAAGTTCTTCTAAATCTTTATATAGTTATTTATCTAGGGTGTCTAGGCGTTCTATAGTTCCTAAATTAATTCTTCTAATTTCGCTGACTACGTCCTATTCTTTATCCTCTACCTAGTTATCTTTTAATATTATGTTTAGTTATTATCTAACCTTATTCTTAGAATAGCAGTTCTTTATAAGGTGGCCTATCTTATTATATGTAAAGTATTTACGCGTCTCTACTTCTTAGAATTATAGTCCTATTAGAGGTTCTCTAGAGTTACGCTAGTATAGCTTATAAAAGCCTAGTTCTCTCTCTTTTCCTTTCTCTAAGTTATTATACTAGATTCCTTCTATTAGCTAGTAACTATAGTTATTATATTAGTAGCGCTATAGTTAGTTACCTAAGGTTTAAGACTTTATTAAGTAACTATTATATAGCTTTCTAAAGCTAGGATGTAGCTTCTACCCTTACTAGCATAGTTCTTAGTATAGTTTATACTATTTAGCGTTAATTCTAATAGACTCTTTATAGAGATTCTTTAAGGAAGTAATAAGATTTCTAGAGCGTAGTAGTTCCTTATAGATTTTTAGTTTTAAGCCTTACTTATATATAACTATTAGGGATACTTCCTTCTAATTAAGCTGTATAGCGTATTTTATAAAGTATATAGTATAATTAGTAATAGAGTGCGTCTGTCTAAGTTACTATATAGCTTATTTAGTAAGAGGTACTTAGTTAGTAATACTAAAAAGTTACCTAAGTTCTTTTATAAAGTTCTTATAGTTCTTAATAATCTAGTTAATAGCGTTATCTTCGCTATTCTTCTTAGTTAGGTAGCTTACTAGGTATAGTTAGATCTAGATAGCTACTTCGCCTTATAAGTATAATACTGTAAGGATAACTTTCTTTTTACCCTCTATTTCTAGTTCTAAGATATAAAAGTAGAGTTTAAGTTAAAGGATCTATCCTTTAAGTTTATTATAGTCTCTATAGTATAGGTCTAGCTTAGCTGCCTTATTCTTAGAGTTAGTAATTATAGTAATACCTTTAAAGTCGCTTATATTAAGGTTGTTTAATATGTTACGTTCCTTTAAGGTAGCTAGTTCTAAAGGGGTAAGTTAGTTCTTAGGCAGAAGTAATAATAAAGAGAGAGGTTATTAATTACGTAAGTAAGTAATAGGGTAGTTAGTATTAAGGTTATAAAACTATTAAATTAATAATGCTTACTAGAATCTAAATAATAGATTATTAAATAAGTTAAACACTAGGAACTATAGGGGTTCCTAGGTTCCTATATATAATAGTGCTATCCCTTTAGGGTGCCGCTACCTAGAAAGTGCGGGAGGGTACAGCTATTTAGGAATAGTTAACCATCCTTCGCTTAGCGGGATATAGTTGCTTAGCGGAATAGTGTTATTATATAATCTCGGTTGCAGTAATACGATACCGCCTTGCACCATTGCTATTATCCTATCCTTTCCGTCCTTTATTCTACATTCTTAAATCTTAATAAGTTACTACTCTAGGTTCGCGTTTTATTTTAGTAAGTTTATATATTAAACGCGGTACTAGAGTAGGCTCTTTTTACTAGTAAGAGGGTTCTTACGCCGTTCTTTAACGCGTAAATTAATAATATTATTAACGTAATAATCGTATACGCTACTATCCACCTTATAAGCAACCTTATCCTTTTTATTAAAGAGAATTATTATAAGGTTAGGTTTAAATTAACATATAGTAGCTAAGGGTAAAACTATAGATAAACGTCTTTAAAATAAGCTAGTAACTTTAACTTATAGGTGTTCTTATTATAGATTTAAGTAATTAGATAAGATTCTAAGTTTTTTATATTAAGACCCTTAAACGGCTGTAGATAGGGCATATTATAGGCGTCTAGGTATACTATATAACTAACCTGCAGCTTAGGTAACAGTTATTATTAGTAATTAGCTAAATCCTCTTTTTTAAACTAGGCCTAAGCTAGGTTATAATTTATAAGCTTAATAACGTTAGTAATATAATAGCTAACTTACTAAGCATCTTATTATATAAGCTTCTCTATACGCGTTTTAAGCGCAGTAATTAGAGTATTAGGCTTAACGCCTTATTATAAATAATAGCCTTTTATTACTATAACTAGAGCTATGCCTATTAAAACGTTCTCTTAAGAGTTTATAGTAAGCTAAGCGATTATTAGCTAATTAATCTAGTTATTCTATATATAGCTAATATAGAATCTTAGGTAGCATTTAAGACTAGCGTTCGTAGTTTTAGTCTATCTATCTATCTTAGGATAGTATGCTATTAAAAGAGTAGGCTTTATAGTAATATAACTATAGAGCTCCTTCTAGAAGTAAGAGGTAAATTAAGTGCCTCTATTAGAGATAATAGTTTCTAGAAAGCCTTTCTCTTACTAAACGTATTTCTATAAAGGCCTAAACTGCGTCTTCTACTTCTAAGAAGGGCAGTGTAATAAACTTCTATACCTTAGATAGTTAGTTAACTATTACTATAATATATTTATACGTTATACCTTCTCTTATATACTTTAGTAACAGTATAATAAAATTAACTAAGAAATCTATTTAGAATTATCTTAGTACTAGAAGAAGACGAAGTAGACTCTACTTCTTATTCTTAAATAGTTTAGACCTGTAATAGTCTACGTACTTATAGGTATAGGTAGCGATAGTGCCTATTATATCTAGCTAGTAGTAATACTAGCTTAGGGTATAATATATTACTCGTCTGCTACTATATTCCGCAATAGCGATATTATAATAGAAGTAGACTAAATTCTATTAGAGTGTAGCGTTAAAGGTAATAAATATTTATTTATAGAAGTATAATAGTTTATCTATAATATTACAGTCTTAAAGTTTAAGTTTAACATCTTTATTATATATTAGTTCTCTAGATAGTCTTCTTATACTTTGCTACTTAGCTTATATAATCTCTTAGAGGATAGAGTCCTCTTAAGTTTATTATCCTAAGCCTCTTTATTATCTCTTAAGCGTTCTAGGGCGTTAGTTCTAATTCTCTAGGCTTATTATTAGTTAGTATTAGATTTAATTATAAACTATTTTTCTTCTAACATTCTAGTAAGCTGTTAGCGACTATTATATTATTTATAAACTCCTTACTTATTAGGTATAATATTAAGGCTGGGTTTATAACTAAGTCGCTATAGTCTACTAAGAAACTAGTTAGATATACAGCGTAGTAGGCGCCCTTACTAGGACGTTATATTTATAAGATATACATACGTTCTATAATAGTAATAAAGTACTAGTTCCTTTTAAATCCTAATTTAATAGTTAAGATTTCTCTACTTAATTCTAAATTAATTTTCTAGCTAGCTATATCTAAAGATAGTAATAAGGTTTAGAATACGTTATATTTTTATAACTAAGAACTTCTCTAGTTAAAGAATTAAACGCTATAGTTACGTAATTACCTAGCTTAGTATATAAAAGAATATTTAGAACTAAAGTAGCTACTAAAGGCTATAGTCTTAAGAGAAGTATACTTAGTAATAGAAGCATCTCTATATAGGGTTATAGGTACCTCTATTAGACTGCGATAGAGTCCTAGGCACTTTCTAGTCTTATTCTAGAATAAAGTAGATGCTAATATAGATAAACTAGACTCTAAGAAGATAGTATTAATTCTATATTACCTCTATAATAAATTATAGTATTTTAATAAATTACTAGTAGGTAAGATTATCTATAATATAAAGTAAAATTACGCTATTAAATTAGAAGAAGGTAAGACGCTACTAAATCTTCTAATCTATAACCTTTCTAGAAAAGAGCTAGATATTTTATAGGAGCACCTTAACTCTTCTCTAAAGAAGAAGTAATCTAGCCTAGTAAGTCTCTAGCTAGGGCCCCTATACTTTTTATACCTAAGGTAGATAGTATACTTTAACTATATATTAATTGCTAGAGGCTAAATTAAGCTATAGTTAAGAATAATTACCTAATACCTTTAGTAAGTAAGATGCTAGATTACCTCTTCTATTTAAAGATATTTATAAAGCTTAACCTTTATAACGCCTAATATAGGCTTTATATTAAAAACAGATATAAGTAGAAGATAGCTTTTAAAACGCGCTATAGCTATTTTAAATATCTTGTTATACTATTTAGTCTTATAAACGCCCTAGTAATCTTTTAATTATATATCTAGAAGGCGCTAGAAGGCTTAATAGACTAGACGTGCATTATATATCTAGATAATATCCTTATATACTCTAATAATAAAGCGAATTATAAATAGCACGTGCGCGAAGTTTTAAAGAGGCTATATAAGTAGGGTCTTTTCTATAAACCCTTAAAATACGCCTTCTTAATAAAATATGTAGAGTTCTTAGACTTTATTATTACCCTAGAAGGTGTAGTAATAGACTCTATCTAAATATAAACTATTTAAGAGTAGCTAGAGCCTAAAGGCTATTAGGTTATCTAGTAATTTCTAGAGTTTATAAACTTTTACTAGAGGTTTATCTATAGATACTCTAATATTATTTACCTGCTCTTAGATTATATAGTTGCTGCGTAGGCTTCGCCTACGCTCTAAGTAATTTCTAATACTAGTAAAGCAGGTCTAAAATCTACTAAGAAATTAAATAAGGGGCTAACTAAATAGTATAAGCCCTAGATGTATCCTAATAAAGTATATAATACCTTCTAGGATATTTAAAAGCGCTTTATAAAGGCTTTTATTCTATAATATTTTAGCGTATATAAACTAGTAATGCTTATTACTAACGCCTTTAAGTTTATAATAGTAGGAATACTTTTATAACCCTAAGACACCTCTATTATTTTTTTAGGAGTATTAGAAACTAGTAGCGTTCTATAGCTATAAATCTATAGGCCTAATATTATAGTAGAATACTTATAATAAAGAGCTATTTATAATTATAGAGTACTTTAAGCAGTAGTAATACTAACTTAAGTACACTCTAGATATAGTTCGCATACTATCTAACTATAATAACCTAAAGTATATTATAACTATAAAGAAACTCTCTCCCAAGTAAGTACGCTAGGTAAAAGAGTTAGCTTATTTTAACTTTAAGATTAAATATAAGCTAGGCGTTAAGAATCTAGCTAACGCGCCTTTATAATAATCTAATTACTCTATAGAGTTTTAGCTTAGTAAGGGTAAGGCAATCTATAATATAGTAGTAGCGCTTAAGCTAGCGCCTACAGCTGCGTCTATGCAAGAGCCTGCACTAAAGTATTATATATACTATACTATAAGGATTATAGAGGGCCTCTAGCGTAAATCAATAGTAGGCCTGCAGGGCTAGCCTTTAATTACTAAGCTAGATAGGCGCTAAGAGAATAGGTAGAGGGTAGGTTACTAGAGCAAGCTACAGTAGTACTCTCTATAGCTTAAGGTTATTAAGGAGATTAGGCGCATAGCGCAGGCGCGGAGGACTAGTAAGAAGGCAGCTATACAGCAGGTAAGATAGCAGTAGCAGCGGTAGAAGTGCTTGCTAGACTAGCGCTATAAGTAGCTTAGAGCCGCTTAGAAGGAGGGTAATTAATATTAGTATATAGCTATTATAAAGTACCCAGCAGCTATACAGTGCCTATGCAGTAATGTAATAGTAATTGTAATTTAGCGCCGCAACGCTACAGAGCTACAGCAGCCCAGCAGTTATTAGGAGTCTAAAATTAGGATATTTTTATATATAGCGGCGTAGATATTGCCTCTAGAGTGTGTGCAGTTGATATACTATTGATATTTATCATCAATATGACGATCCCAAGCTGTAATAAAGATCACCGCCACAACCCCCTGCTGCTTCACACGTAACCTATCCGTCATGCCTTTGCACCATCCTTATACTCCCGGCCTCGCTCTCTGCCCTCCAAACATGATCGATAATCTCGTACCTCAGCACCCACTCACCTTTATCATCTCCCTTATCGCAGTACGGTGTCCGTGTAACTACAAGACGTTGGCCTCGCTGTTTCATCACAAGCTTAAGTCCCAGCCACCAAATGACGCCCCAAAGAACAGAAGAGAGACCGACAATGGGTACTACGTAGTTGGGCATAACGGAGGTTGCTCGTGCTCGGTGGTTGGGCGGAGTCAGGAATGCTGTTATCAGAAAAAAGGCGTTGCAAACGCTAGCAATTTGTTAGCACTAAGGTGAATCGAGAATGGCAGAGTCGGGGAAAACTCACCAGTACACTATGGCCGCTGTCGGGCCGCCGAATGAAGGCTTCTGTGAAACAAAATCTTTCCGAATGTACTTGGCGTATAGAAGTCCCAGACTCGTGAAGAAACCCATGACAGAAATGATAACGTAGGCGTACAATGAGACCAGGAAGTTGTAGGAGTCGTTCGGCTTAAGTCTCGATGTCACTGCGATGAGAAAGACAGACGAGACCCAGTGCAGAGCAAGCGCGGCCATTGGCGACTGCTCTAGATGCTCTTTGCCGTTGATAAGTTCGAGTTCGCCCTTTCTCTTTGTGATCCTGGCGAGCAATTGCGCTGTGGGCGTCGTTTTTGCCGTGGCTAGCCAAAGGCTCTTCGGAAGTATACCCTCCTTTGCAATCTCTTGCTTGACGCGTGCCGCGGTGAACGTCATCACGATCAGGTTCCCTAGAATCGAGAATGCAACGAAGGCCTGCATGACGTGTTTGGCGGTATCGTTGCCGAAGACCAGCTCAAAGAACATGCTTGTGATGTCCACTCCTGCATTCTCTGGCTTTAGAATGACCTCAAGCGGCACGACGCAAACATAGGCGATGTTGACGAGGACGAAGAGCACTGTAAGGATACCTAATGCGGGGATGACGGCTCGGGCAAAGTACTTCCGCGGCTGATGCACTTCGCTAAGGACGTAGAATGGCTGCTCGAACCCAGAGTAGGTGTACAGAACGTACAAGAAGGTGGACGTGTAACTGGCTAGACCCTTAGCCGAACTGGCGAAAGTATCGCTTGGTTTCAGGCTGGACCCGATCGGCCGAGGTGCTTCTTTGTTGAAATTTCGGCCACCTCGTACAGCGAATCCGAGAATGATAATGGTCAAGAGAATGCCGACTTTCAAGATGGCAAAGAGGTTGTTGACCAAGATACCACCTCTTCTGGAAATCGCGTGAAGAAGTGCCACAATCGTCAAAGCGGCGATCGCAAGGCCAATGACTGGCCCTCTTTGGGGATCATCGTGTCCGGCAGCCAACAGGACGTATCTCCCGAAGGCGATGGCGTTGCCAGAGAGGTTGCCAAGTATGATAAATACGATGCCGTACATGCACGTCGCGAGGAACTTTGGCCTCCGAAGCACCCATTCCAGCTGCGAGAGTCAATCCAAATCACTAAGGTTATCAAGGTGAAAGAGTGCGTACATAGTTCTTCTCCCCTCCGCTACGGGGAACAGCACGTTCCTTGCCATCTACGTACTCCCGAGGAATTGAAAGGCCAAACTCTAGCCAAACGAGTGTCCCACACAGAGTGAGAAAGCCTCCAATGGCCCAGAAGACGATGTTGACGCCCACGCTGTTGGTCCCTTGAAGAATCTTTGCCGGAGTAGCGAATATTCCGGAGCCGATACTGCGATTGAAGATAAGACATATCACAGTAAACGAGCGTAGCTTTTCCCGTCGACTTGGAGCGTAGTCCTTACGCATCCGCTCCTGGTCAAACTCAAGATCGACTAAGTCTTCCTCATCAAAATTTCCTGGTGGGAGATTGGCCATCGTGTGTGTAGGATGCGGCTGGAATAGGACCCGAGGCTCTTTCGTGTCGTTAAGGAGGGCCGCGGGAAGGTATGCGATGCTCAATATCTTCGTCACAAGGACACCGCTGGGCTGCGGTCACTATTCATACATTAGGCGGAGGAACATATCTCGCTCACAGCCTCCACGCGTGGCGTCACACCGGTGAGCGGAAACGGAACCGTGACGCCGACGCCTGTACAAGGCAGGCTATGCTCAGGGCAGACTTGAGGCTCTGCACTCTCTAAGTGTATCTAATGTCGTGGTTGCCTTGCGCCTTGTACCACACAAGATTATTGGTGGCTGCAGCACATTCTTGGTCTCACCAATGATGGTGCCCGACAGCCGGGCACGTGCCGAGCAAGCCCCAAAAGTGAGGCTATACGAGCTAACCCCTCGTGTGGAATGTGGCGCAGCTGTGCTCTTGATTCCCTCGAGGGCGTTTTAGCTGGACTAGGCAGCTATTTTACATATACTGTAGGCTAGGGAGGGATCAGCGTTGTTTCGTGCAGTACATATGTCAAAAATTACCGTTCCTCCATCGCCATCGATCCTCGGAACGGTCCGATGTCGTTCGGCTTTAGCATCACCGACATTGTGCAGGCCGCTCACATCGCAAAACAAATAAAGGAAATTTGGTTTACAAGGCTTAATCGTGCAGGTTCGTGCATTGTTTACCACATTCGCCCACGTACTCCGCTAAGACCCATGTTGCAGACATCCATTACTTCCAGTTTGGCCGCGACGTGGGCGGGCTTGAGGGCCTGCTGGACAAGTTCGGGCAAGCCTTTGACGAATATGCCAGAGTCCGCGAAATACAGTTGTCTGTCAGTGATTATCACTCCTGGGAGTTGAAAACACTGAAGGAGAAGCAAGAGCAAGCGGAGCTGGTCGGGGGCTTTCTTGAGACGGTTCAGCAGTGCCAGGAGCTTCTAGAAGAAAATGGAAAATATTTGACCAAGAAATCAAACGCATGGGACAATGCGAAATGGCACGTCTTTGGGGGGAAGGAGAGAGCTGACAAGCTGCGGGGGACCATCCAATTCCATTGCACCAAAATCAGCGTTTTCATGCAGACTCTTTCGGTCTCCGTTCAGGCCGCAACAGCAAATGCCCTCAGGGATATTCGTATACAAATCGAGCGACTACCACTTCTCGTTCTCAGGGAAATCCTCGCTGGACTATCCGGAGGCCCAAGGAAAGAATGTCTACATCCAGTTATGCCAGCACTTTATGATCAATACATAGTCGCGCTCGAATTGGACAAGCCAGATGCGTACGCAGATCCCACTCGATTCCCTTTGAAAGAAGGGCTCGACGCTCTTGCAACTGCACTGGAGCAGGTACGCTGAGTCACCAAGCACAGGATGAAACCTCGTACTGATTGAATACAGAGCACGATCAAATTTAAGGGCAACGGCCTTGGTATCTGGCATCCAACTGTCCAACAGTTGAACAATCTCATCAAAGCACGCTGGATCTTCGATAGGATGGTCGAGAGCACTCATTTGAGGGAAGCGGGTCCCGATTCTCTTTGGAGATGGTGTCTCGAGAGCATCCAGGAACAGATAAAAATGGAATACGCCAAGTATGAGCGAGAAATAGTTGCCGAGGAAGCCAATATCGCCAGTCTAGATTTTGAATCCTTCCGCATCTGGATGCCGCCACAGGAGACGAGTACCATATCTATTACAGAAGCTGACGAAAGTCAGTTGGAAGAGAAGATCCTTGGAGTCTCTCTGGACGACCAAGGACAGCACCAAAAGGAGTTAATAGTGTTCCGGCGGCCGCGGAACGAACTTCGGCTAGTCACTGTCACATCACGCGTGAACGGAGGGGGAAGTGGGTACACACCCCATGAGGATAACAAAGTCGTGAACATGCACCAGGTGCAAGTCATTCCAAAATATGCCTTACCCGGTCGACCGAGAGTGCCGTATAACAAAATAATTGAGCTGTGTTTCCCAGGCGCAAGCAGTGGACACACATATCAGTTCAAGATGGATGAGGACTTGCTGAAATTTCAGCAAGCACTGCTCGGATACAAAGTTGTATTAGATAAGTAAGTCTCTAGTATGTTTCCCTTATCTGGTACTAATTTTCACAGCTCAAACTGCCGCTGGGCTTTCCACCGATCGAACTCTTGGGGTCGAACGGAAAAGGCTCAAGGCGTTGGCCGCATCCAGATATGGCAAGCAAAGTCGCTCGCCACTCCTAAAAAAGAGTTTTCATCACGTTCGCTCCCAAGTGCGTCTCCCAGGCAGAGTAGAACCGACTCTATTCACAGTAATAGTACAATGGCGTCCACCGTTCGACCTCGACCCCGAATTCCCGAGCCTGCGCCTGGTGCAGGGAATGCTGTAGCTCTACAGCGACCCGCACTGCCCATCCTAGTTATATTCACGGAGGTCAACGTGAAGCCTACATTCCTAGTGCTCAAGCGTATGTTGTCTCTACCAAACCTTCGACTCCGAAAGCATAAGGGCACCAACTAACTCTATCCACAGTTGACCCAAGCATCGAAATCCACCTTCCGTCCTGCGATTGTGGCTCTCACAAAGAGAAGAAGCAGGAAGAATGTCTCCGGACAGTCCTTGAATGCAACCCTCCGAAACGGGAGAAGTTCGCCATAACGCAGCTTTCAGCTGATCACGGCGCTGATTTATCGTCTTGGAACATCGCACTTTTTGGATATCCGCGACATCCTAGTTTAGACGATGTCGAGAAATTGAAGGGCGTAAGGTGGCTTAGCCTTGATGGGCAAACACCGCAGGAGCGAGCTGAGCTTCAAAGTTCGCTCCGCATTATTGGCAAGATAAGAGACAGACAGCAAAATGACTACGATACACAAGAAGGTATGATATCGAGACGAGCCGATCGACCTGTGCAACGGCAAGCGCGTGAGTTACCGGTGCGAACATCAAGAGCGTTTTCTCCTTTGTCGAGTCCGAGTCTCGTCTCGGAGTCATCAAAGTTCGGCTATGTATAATTAGTTAGATATATCGATTATACCGTCTTTGTTTACATAATCTCTCAATAGTTATCATCTACTCACTTCCTCTCTTTGCCTGCATCCCCTTCGTGCTCAAGCAGGTTCATCATAGATGCATTGTAGGTGGGAAGGTCGGTATGAGAAGTGAAGCCCTAGGCTCACTGAGAGAATGGTCGTATGCCGATGAGTACTGTGTTCACCTACAAATTGCCGGCGTTCGACGTGTCGGAGATTTCCAACCTATCACGCCACGTGCCGAAGCGCTGACGGGTCTGAGCCTCAGCACTCGAGCAGCAGCGCTTAGCCTTGTCACCTACCTCAAACTCTTCTCGTATTCTTTATGGAATCAATATGGCTCCGTACGATTACGAGCCGCTCAATCCTGCCTGCGAAGAGATTAGGACTGTGACACTACACCCCGGACTGCAGCACAACCCTATCCGAATCTCTATCTCATATGTACCTTTCAACGCTCCCGACATTGCCCCAGCTTCGCGGATTTCTGTCGAAGATCTGCAAGAAAGTCTACCAGAGAGATGGGCGGCATATGAAACGCTTGAGGGCAGGACTACCTTTCATTGTTTCGGAAAACGCCCGAACAGTACAAGCACTACGCTTGACTATCAAGAATTAGGAAGCGAGTATGTTACATGGGATTATCCTGATCCTACTGTAGAGAGACGACACTAAGACTCTGCCGATCCTACAAACTCACCAGCGTTTGACTAGGATTTGAGGCGCTATCGTACACCCGTGGTCCCCCTGGGAATAGTATCGAGATTGAAGTGGCAGTTGATGCGTCATCTTCCCAGGCCAGCAGCACGCTCAAAATAGGCCCCAGTCTGAATGATGCGCTGCAGGGGCTACGTCACTGGGAACGCTCTCGCGTACTGTGGGTCGATGCAATATGC
Organism: Lentithecium fluviatile CBS 122367; assembly: GCA_010405425.1. Taxonomy (NCBI): domain Eukaryota; kingdom Fungi; phylum Ascomycota; class Dothideomycetes; order Pleosporales; family Lentitheciaceae; genus Lentithecium; species Lentithecium fluviatile. The sequence goes on from MU005570.1 coordinate 72,997, forward strand.
ATCAATCAGGAGGATATCAATCAGGAGGATATGGCGGAAAGAAGTTAAGAGGCTAAACACATGCATCTCATTTATAAGTATACCAGCCGTGTGGTTGTATGGCTGGGAGGAAGTGCTCAAGATTCGACGCTGGCGCTTCAAACATTTGAGTACCTGGGACAGCAGCTTGATATTACGAAATACTTTCATTGAATGGCAGTACCCCAGCGACAGGAGATTGGGTGGTGGGTTCCAGCAAATCCAGTAACGTTCAGTCCACAGAAGGATGCCATCACCCACTTGATTCAGTGTCCATGGTGTGGACGACTTTAGATCGTTCCGGAGATCCAGCTCGCGAACAAGGATTCAGTCTTCCAATGCGGCAATACAAGCGTTCGATGGTACCACCTCCGAAGGGCTTTTCGCAAATGCCGGAGCATAACTGCAGGTTTGCCACAGCTTCCCACGGCCACGTTGGCAGGTACGAGAGTCTTCCGTCTATACAACCTGTCTATCGACCTCAGAGCAGCTTGGTTTCAGGAGGAGATCAGTACTTCCATGAATTGCGAATGCAGTGAGCCCAAAGACAGAATATATGGGCTACTGGGTCTCCTCCCCAAACCGATGGCTTGTTGAATTGATGTACAATACTCCCTATCCACCAGGGAGGTATATATGCAAGCGCCTTTGAGCGCTATCGATGCCGCACGACGATTGATTCCTAATTTCCTGGATGCGCTCGGCACCGGCATGCGCAATGACGATTTAACCTCATGGATACCCAACTTCTGTGACACAACAGGTCCTGGGACTATCGAGCTTCCAATAGCCTCTTGCAGTTGTGCATCAGCTGCACATACTCTTTACGTCGCCCCGGATTAACTCTATGTTACTAGCGAATCCCAAGGCAGTATTTTAGCTCTCAGTATCATTCTATATTGCGTAAAGTAAGATTGGAAAGGGAATGAGGGATTGAGTTGATCATTGTAGCTACGTACTTAAGCAAGCTATATATACTCATGTGAGCAAGGGTGGCTTCTAGCTACAGGCAGTGATCTCCAAGGATGGGCCGCCCGCGTAATCCGCCCAGCCCATCCACGCTGGATGGACTGGCTTGCTCCATGGGCTTGTTCTATATATTGCCGTCGCTCTTATTGGCTATATGGATGTCGCAGAGTCGTTTTATGTTGTTTCATATGGATGGCCCATGCGTAGTCATGCCGTAGGGCGGGTGTGGGGCATTAAAAGTTAACTTAAACTTATTACTAAGATGTACCTTAGCTATCTCTTATATACATACTTTTATTAAAATTAATACTTTTCTATCTAAATAAGGACTAGAATCTTTAGAAAACGACGCCTAAGTCCTTCTTTCCTACCTGCTAGTTACTGTTTAAGTAGCCTGCTCTCTACGCCGCTATTATTACTATCTACGTTATTTAAGATTCTTAAAGATAATAACGATAAAGATACCCTTACTATAATAGTTAGTAAGTAGGTGCCCTGCCCTATAGAGCTTTAAGGAATAAATAATAATAGCGAGGTTGTTAATATTAAAATAAAGAGCGTCTTTTAAGCTCAGTATAATTACTCCTTTATTAATTAGTTATTAAATAAGCTTAAAGGTCTCTATTAATTAAGACGTCCTTACTATACAACAGCTTAGTAGTAGAGCTATAGGGTCCTACTTTCTAGGTAGGTAGATAATAATAGTAGTATCTAGTTTCTGTATCGCTCTTGCTATATATTAGATAATAGAAACTACCTATATAAAGTAAGCAACGAGAGAAGAGCTATATTAGGCTATTTCTAAAGAACTTACTTATTAACTTATATAAGTAAGACGACTGCTACTATTCCTAAGTTTATTAAAACGTCTATGCTTAACCTACTAGATATAATAGATCCTAAAAAGTAAGCAGTTTATAATTAAATATAAGAGAGCTTTAACCTAGAGACACTCTAGGGGGATATCCTATAAAAGGTAGTCTATAATAATATCTCGTTTTAGAAGCTTAAGAGTTAATATTTTTAAAGAATACTTAGTCGCGTATTCCTATTTATTAAGTAAGAAGTAATTCTATTAGTAAACACTACGTCGCGCTAGGTACAGAAGGAGTATACACTTTATAAAGAGAATATTTAGAGTATTCTAAGTAAGGCCTTTAGTAGAATATACGTATTATTTAATCTCTAGACGAGCTGTAGGAAGAAGGCCTTAAACGGTGTTATAGCTTACTTTATTAATAAGAGCTTTAAGTGTTAAACTATACTTCTAGCTCTCTTAGAGATAGATAATACTTATAGTAGTAAGAATATAGCGGTATATACGCTTAAGGTTATTAAGAATTACAGATTTAAGAAGAACGTTAGCTACTTTATACTAGATAATACTACTTTAAATAACGTTGCTATTAAGGTCTTATGCTATAACCTTAGTTTAAAACTTAGATAGTAATAACTCCCTTACTCTAGCTATATACTTAACCTTATTATATAAGCTATACAATTTAGAGGCAATTACGAGCTCTTTAAGAGAGAGGTTACTTCTATTAAGGACTTTAAGAATAAGGTAACTCTCTAGTAAAAGAGAGGCCTAGTTAGCATTATATATATAATCTCTCTATAGATTAATAGGAGCCTAGGACAAGTTAAGCGTTTTAATTAGGTATAAGAGAGTATATAGAGAGAGTAAAATCTATAAGCTTAGAGTCTACCTATAGTATACTTATTAATTCCTAGCAATGCTATAAGGTAAGTCCATCGCGATACTTTGCTTTTAATTTTAATATCTTAGTAGCCCCGCGCATCTACATTGTCCCTATATTTCTTTATTTTAAAAATAGGAATTAACGTGTTTACAAGCGTGCCGTTAGTACAAGCGAGTCGTTAACCCTACTAACTTTCCGTTACGCGCGATGAGCAAACTATAATGCCTTAACTAACTATAATTTAATTACCCTATAATAAAGAAGATATCTTCCTTACTATCTTAGCTATTAATAAAAATTAGATTTAAAGCGAAAATTGCGCTACCTTAACGTTTAACGTCCCTTAATTAACGCTGCGTAACTAACGCGCTAGAATTACTACGCAACGCAATTACTAGCCTAAATTAAAGAAGCTTACTAAGCTAAAAGAGGAGGTGATTATTAAGTATATACTTAACCTAGATTCGCGAGGGTTTGCACCTACTCTAGGTGCTATATAAGATATAGTAAATAAGCTACTTACTAAGCGCAGCGCAGGCCACGTTAGCTAGTAGTAGCCTAGGAACTTTATTAAGCGAACAGATAGCCTTATAACGCGATTTAATTAACTCTATAATTAATAGCGAGCCCTCTGTAAGGACCTAATAGCTATACAGGCCTAGTTTAAGCTAGTAGTACGTACGAAGGCCACCTATAGTATCTATAATAAGAACACCTTTAACTTTAATAAGACTAGCTTTCTAATAGGTAAAATATTATCCTAGCTAGTTATTACTAGCTTAGAGAGACGCGGCTAGCTAAAAGCGATCTAGCTAGGCAATTATAAGTAAGTAACGGCGATCTATAGAATTAACGCTGCTAGGTAGGCAATCCCGCCCTTTATTATCTTCGCTAGCTAGTACTACCTCTCTGCCTAGTACGAGGGCGACGATATACTAGGTAACTAGGCTATTAGTCTTAGCGATAATGGCTAAACTACAAACAAGCTTAGTGTTGCCTAGCTACAGCATTTTATTAAGTATATAGTAGAGCGTAGAGTAGGCGCGCGTTAGCTACTAATACTTAACGGCTATAAGTGTGACGGTTTTAGTCTAGAGCATAACAACGAGGATTCTAGATATATAAGGTATACGCAAGCTGCGTATACGCTAGACCTAGTACGCGCAAGCTAGCTTACGCAAGCTTAAGCTAATATAAAAGCAGCCTCTTAGACTAACTCTTAATAATTAATGCAGTTCCTTAAGCTTCTACTATACGTAATAGTTATAAGCCTAGTTTATAATTAAACTGTATTTATATACTAATAAAGCTCTAAAGTTTATTCCCTACACTCTACACCTATAATAGCTACTAAATTAGATTCTATAATAACGCGCATTACTATTATACTTAATAAGTCTAGTAACTAGTATAAATAGCTGTTTATTTATTAAGATACTGCTTAGAGAAACAACCTCTAGCTATATATTAACCTAAATATTACTACTAATAAGCTACTAAAGCTTAAGGAACTAATAGAGCCTAAGCTTACTAACTATAAGAAGGGTGCTAAGAGTCTTAGAAGCCTTAGTATTAATAATAGAGAGTTATATAAGTAGGACTCTAAGCGCTATAAGAAGCGCTACATAGTATAGAGTAGGAAGAGTAGGGCACTAGCTAACTTTAACTTAGAGATTAGTAAGATAGTAGCAAAGCGCTACCTTTATTTACTCTAGAGTAAGTTAACGCCTTATAAGAGGCTTATTACTCTTAAGTAGCACCTTGCACTAATAGATATAATATACTACTATAAGCTTATTAGTAAATATACTACCCTGCAGGCACTAGCGCGTAAAAAGAAGGTAAAGAAATAGCTTTGCACCTAGGTAAACGTTACTAACTAGTATAAGAAGCTTAAGCTAGCAGAAATAATAGGTACGTAAGCCTAGGAGGACTTTCTAGTCGTATGTAAGGTAATTAACTCTAAGTAGGTAACTACTTACCTATAAGAGCTCTATAAGAAGAAGATAGATCCTAAGAAGGCTTAGTTAGTTAAGGATTACGTAGCTAAGTTTATAATATACCTATAACGCATTAAGCTTATATTAATAGGTCTCTTTACTATAGCATTAATACTAGAGGCGGCTACTCTAGCTAATATAAACCCTCTAGCTAATGCAAACCCTTCTACAGGTAATAGCTAGAGGAGGTAACTATACTATGCTTATAGATAAAGGCATAAGTAGGTAGACTACTAAATAATTAATATAAATTATCCTAGGCGTCTAAAAGGCTTTACGCTAAAGCTAGCCCTTCTTAAAAAGATTAAAGCTACTTATATAAAGGATAGCTAGCTTAATAAGTCTATTAATTAGGCCCTTACTAGATAGTAAGAGAAGAATAGGGTAATAGTATCTATTAACCTTAATAATAGTAAGCTGCTATTAAACCTATCCTTAAACGTATGCATATTTATTAATATACTATTACTAATTAACTTAGCGCTAGTTAAGAATAATACTATAACGCATATAGCGTACATGTTACAACCAGTGGGTTAAACAAGCAACAGGAACAATGATTGGTTACGTACCTAGACGCTAACGGAAGGTACTAAGACACAAACACTAATTATTATTGTATTACGTGATCGATAGCCGCGCTAAGGACTAGCGATAGCTTTAGTAGGAACTATCGCGACTATTAATAGTCCTGCAACTAACTATTAACACTAGAGCTATATATATATAGGAACAGCAGGAACCCTTATAGTTCCTAGTGTTTAACTTAGTTAATAATCTATTATTTAGATTCTATTAAGCATTATTAATTTAATAGTTTTATAACTTTAATACTAACTATCCTGTTACTTACTTACGTAATTAATAGCCTTCTTCCTATTATCGCTCCTACCTAAGAACTAACTTACCCTTATAGGATTAGCTACCCTGTAGAGACGTAACACATTAAACACCCTTAATATAAGCGACTTTAAAGGTATTACTATAGTTACTAACCCTAAGAATAAGGCTACTAAGCTAGACCTATACTATAGAGACTATAATAAACTTAAAGAATAAGTTCTTTAACTTAAACTCTACTTTTACGTCTTAGGACCTAAAATAGAGGGCAAGGAGAAAGTTATCCTTATAGCATTATACTTATAAGGCGAAGTAGCTACCTAGATCTAACTATACCTCTTAAGCTACCTAGCTAAGGAGAATTGCAAAGGCAACGCTATTAACTAGATTATTAAAGACTATAAGAACTTTAAGAAAGAACTTAGGCAACTTTTTAGTATTACTAACTAAGTACCTCTTACTAAATAAGCTATATAGTAACTTTAATAGACGTATTCTATTACTAACTACGCTATGCACTTTAAAAAATACGCTATATAGCTTAACTAGGAAGAAATACCTTTAATAGTTATATATAAGTAAGGCTTAAAACTAAAAATCTGTAA
>MU005570.1:92815-133780 GCA_010405425.1 Lentithecium fluviatile CBS 122367
TAGAGTAGGAGTATCTAAAGAACGTAAAGGATATATAAGCCTTTATTAGGTTCGCTAACTTCTACTAATAATTTATTAATAACTTCTCTAATCTTATAAGCCCGCTTCTTTATACTAATGTTCTCAAGGTGATCGTAAAAGCCAAGCACGTCGACCGGTTCAGCCGCCGTATTGCTAGAGAGCTTTGCGTACACTGAACGACGATGCAGCCACTCAACATCTGCGGATGATGTTTCCTCAACCTCGCTATGCCCTATGGTGTACACAAGCGAAACAGTGCCATAGCAGTGTTGCGTCCAAGTCGTCCCAGAAGTGGTCGAGAATACGATAAATTTGAACTCCCCGGGTATCGCCGAATGCGGCTGCAAGCTGAGGCGTGTCTCGACGGCTTCTTCCCCAGATGGGACGACCAAGTCCCTTTCGAACTTTACTTCACGGAATTGAAAACCTAGAAGTCTGTTACGATCGCCTTCTCTAGCCGTCTGCAAGGCACCCTCAAGGGCCATGACGAGCATTCCAGCGGCGGGATATAATATCGTGCCCGTAATCCTGTGATCTTCGATCCATGGATTCTCGGAAATGCGCAAGTGGTTTCTCCAGCGGGGCTCAAGGGCACTTGACAGATCTTCGGGAACCCCAAGCAGATCAGTTCGTGGCGCTGAAGGGAAACGGTTTGAACGCATCAGGTATGATTCATGCCAAAACCTTTTGGTGTGGTTCCAAGGATATGATGGTAAGTTTGTGAGTACTTTGTGGCCGGTGGAGGTACCCGGCGCATGGATACCGGCGTTGGCGGCAGAAAGATTGACGTTGTGTCCATGTGCCCAGAGTTGTCCCGCGGCGGCCAGGGATGTATCAATCGCATCCTTGCCGCGTTCGACCACGGCTAGATACGGAGCTTCCTTAACGGTTTTGTTTGGTGAGTTGACTGAGATAATCTGCTGCACGGGTCCCTTGAGCGCCATGTGTGGGCCAACTTCGACAAAGCCACCCCATCGTATAGGAGTCTTCTTGCCAGGCTGCGCAGGGTGCTTGAGAAGGTCGGAAACTGCGGTCGAGAACTGCACCGTATTTTCCATGTTGGACACCCAATATGTAGCATCCAGCTCTTCGGGGGATTCGATCGCGCGGCCTTTGAGTGATGAAAACATCAGGGTCTTCTTCGTGCTTGTATCCTTGGTCAATCCACGTTTCGACAGCTGACCCATGCGTTCAAAATAGGCCTGAGAAACTGCACGCATATGGGGCGAGTGGTATGCTGTTTTGACCTTGAGCTTCCTTGCAAACTTGCCATCGGCCGAGATGATGGCTTCAAGTTTGTCAATTGCATCGACGTTACCCGAGAGCGTCACGCTGGACGGACTGTTGACGCAGGCTAATACGGCAGCCTCATGTGGAACAAGACTCAAGTACTGGGATGCCTCTTCTTTGGTGAGGCCCGCTGCAAGCATGGCTCCAGGCCGAGTAATTTCAGCGGAACTGAGACCGCGAACGTAGGCAATCTTGATGGCATCAGCATGCGTAATCAAGGATGCAGCGTATGCCGCAGCTAAGAATTTCATGTTAACAATGACAAGAATAAATTCGTTCGCTGCAGGGGAACTTACCGATTTCGCCACTAGAGTGGCCAACAGTGGCTCCAGGCCAAACCTGCCAGGATCGTAGTAGGTCTACTAAAGCGACTTGCAGTACCGTGCACAGTGTCTGGCTATATTGTGGCAAGTGGATGCTGTCTTTCTCTAGCTCCTGTAGGATGTTCCACTTGCAACCCAATGCCTCGAGAAGACGCTGGGAGGCTTGGACACTTCGTCGGAAAACGAAGTTGCCGACTAGCTGCCTCCCCATTCCAGGCCATTGCGCACCTTGCCCGGTGAACACAAAGACAAGGTTCCCTTGCTGGCGCGATGATCGGGGTAGCCTAGGTAGACCTTTTCTGAGATTCGACTCCAGCTCCTTCTTGGATGACGCTATCGTGAAGCTGCGAAAGTCTAGGTGCGAGCGACGCACCGAAAGCGTATGCGCAAGATCGCTAAAGAAGCGGGGGTCTGTCTTATCAATGTTGCATGTCCCGAGATGGTTGGCGTACGCCGATGCGAGGCGCTGAATCCCGGCCTGATCTTTCGTGCTGAAAACGAGCAAGCGCTTCATTTCTTCATCGGGAGGTGTGCGAGAACCCAGACTGCTAATACCGGAATCGGAAGCGAAATCGTCATCTATCTCGTCTAAAATCGTGCTATGGTTGCTTACGAGCCGGCGATCCGCTAGGTAGTGGTAGGCGTCATCGAGGATAACATGAGCGTTTGCACCCCCAAAGCCAAAGGAATTGATACTGACACGTCGCTGACCCTTTTCAGGCCACCTCATCGTCTGTGATGGCAGAGCAAGATTCCAGTCTGAAAGCTTCAGCTTGGGGTTGAGGCGGTCGACGCCGTAGGTTGGTACAAGCATCCCATGCTCAAGGCATGTAATAGCTTTGAAGACACCGGCTAGTCCCGAGCAGCCTTCCGTGTGTCCAACGCTGGGCTTGATGCTGCCAACGTACAAAGCACTGAGACCAGCATCAGCACGGCTAGCTCCGAGCGTTGATGCAATGGCTTCCATTTCGATCGGATCCTATATGAGGTTAGTAAGAATTTGCAGGAGACGCCCGCGCTACTACTTACCCCAACTGGTGTGCCTGTTCCATGACTCTCGAAGTATTGTGTAGAGGACATAGGAAGACCAGCTGCTTCGTACGTTCTGGTAATCAGGTCGGCTTGGGCCAGTGAGCTGGGCTGTGTTATGCTTGGAGTTTTCCCATCAGCATTTGCCCCAGTGCCGCGGATGACGCAGCGGATTGTATCACCGTCGCGGAGTGCATCAGAAAGGCGCTTGACAACAAGACACCCTATGCCCTCGCCACGACCGTAACCGTTCGCTCGATCGTCGAATGTATGCGAAATGCCCTCGGGGCTCAGCATATGCATGGCGGGGAGCTGGTGCATGGTATTCGGGTTAAGAATCAAATTGACACCAGCCACCAAAGACTAACTCAATCAGTAACCGAAGATGTTGCAAAGCGAATGAAAAGAGGTCAGCCTCACCGTTTCAGTCTCACCTAGGTGCAGTGACTGACATGCGAGGTGGAGGGCGTAGAGGCTGGATGAGCATGCCGTGTCCAGTGTCAGACTGGGGCCGCGTAACCCAAAAAACCATGACACTCGGTTTGCGGTCATAGCCTCACTTGTGGCGGAGGCCGCTGCGTGACCAATGTCATAGATGTCGTGCAGAGACACCATCTCGTAGTCATTGGTCATGCATCCGACGTAGCAGCCTGTTTGAGAGTCCATGAGATTCTCCACCGGGATTCCAGCTTTGTCGCATCTTTGTCAGCTCCGGTAGAAACTCTTTATTATCATCGACTGACCATTTTCTATGCTTTCGTACGCCACTTCGAGTAAAAGCCTCTTCATTGGGTCCATGGCAGCGGCCTCCTTCGCCGTTGTTGAAAAGAAGGGCGCGTCAAATTTTCCGACATCTTGCTTTAGGAAGAAACCATGCTGCACAGCAATCTACAGAATAACTGTTAGCGCAGAACTATGTAGGGGGAACACTTGTGTCACTCACTCCACCCTTCCTGTCCGGATCTGGGTGGTGCCAGGTATCTGCATCCCACCGGTCGGTCGGGACTTTGCAATGACCTGTCCTGGCGTTGCTGACCATGTCCCACAAATCACCCAACGACGAGACTTCACCCGCCAGTCGGCATGCTGCGCCGACAATGGCAACCGGCTCCTGTTTGTCGTCGCCCATAGTGGTAAAGGTGTCTCTTGGTAATATTTCTCTGCAATGTGCGGGTAGTTTTTTATCTCTGTACCGAAGAGATATATGTGGGTACGTGGGTGGTTCGCCAGGGAACGAAGGGCGAGGAAGTTGCTGAATATATTAAATGAATAATGAACCCTGACTTCCGAGGCCACGGGTCAGGGGTCCGGGGGAAGCCACATGCTTCGCACGCTTCGACGTGCTGCGAGATGCGTGATGACATCGGATTCCTGCATGAGTATTCTGCGAAAAAGTTCTAGAAAATTGACGAAAATGGAAAGCGGGATTGCCAAATGGGGAAAATGTTCGATGCATCGGCTGTAACCCAGGCCGGCTAATACCGGAGATGGCCAGAACGAGCGAAACCGGCCAAGAAATTGCGCCTCTGGGGGCCAACATCACCATTCAATACCCAAACATTGGCCAAGTGTGAGTAGGATTGAACTTCACTGTTAACACAGTCAGTCTTTCCAAAATGAGGATTCTTTGCCTCCACGGAGTCGGCAGCTCTGCATCCATCCTTGAAAACCAGCTGAGACAACTCATCAATGCAGTCGATCCAACCTATGAATTCATTTTCGTCGACGGGTTTGTACCGTCTGAGAGAGGACCAGGTAAATGTGGCCGTCGTGGTATTTCGCTGCATCTGACACTAAATCCAGGTATTGGCATTCACGTTGAAGGTCCGTTCTTTTCGCATACGGCCGGGTACTCTGCCGAGGAAATGGATACAGCAATGCAAAACCTCGCAGAAACTTTGGAGGAACTCGGACCGTTCAATGGTGTTCTTGGGTTCAGTCAAGGTGCCGCGCTAGCCGTATCGTATATGCACCGGCAACAACAACGCGGCGAAATGGCCCGGTTCGAATTCGCATTACTGTTCTCATCCGTAATGCCATGTTCAGCCACTCCAACCTGCTGCGAAGATATCATTCAAGGACTGATTGCTTGTGGTCGGGACGTAACGGATCCTGAGCTCGTAAAGAGCCCGTCTCTGACGGGGGAGGAGCGTCTTTTCGTCCAACTCTTGCATCGGACCATCATTCCTGCGAAGAAGCAGCGCCAAATGCTCCCAGACTACGATCTTGCTGTTTATGCGGGCGGGGATGGCGTGGAAGCACCCAGAATCATGTATCCGCAGCTGCTAAGAGAACGCATACGCATTCCCACTGTACACGTGACCGGCAAGCGCGATTTCCATTTTATGCGCGCCATGTCTGAAGTGGCGTACGGCCTGTGCGATGAGAGAATGGCGAGAAAACTGGAGCATAGCGGTGGTCACGAACCGCCGCGAAATATGGCCGAGGTCAAGGCGGTCACGAGGGCTTTGGAGTGGGCTGTGCGACAGTCAGGAATTTCGCACAGAGGCGGGTGGACAATGTAATAAGAATCCAGAGAGACAGGCTTAGACGCAGCTCGAATTTTTTTTGTAGCAGTGAGTGGGCGTGAGGGCAGAATATTGCGAGAATGCGGGTGATTATACAATGCAGTTACTAGCCAATCCGAGTGACTGATTACTAAAGCGTCGGCCACCGTCTCTTCGTCAAAATTCTTGATCCCCGCTATTATTTGTTAAGAAAATCATCGGGGATTTCGCGAGGGTTCATCCCAGGGACTCTATTTCGCATTTGTCGTCTACGGTTCCTTCGCAAACCCGTCGGGAGCCACTGCTTGGGCTACACCGAACCGTTCTGAAATCGTCACCCACGCTCCGACATAAGCCAGGGTACGGAATGCCTTCGAGTCTGCAGCATCACCAAATCCATGTTTGAGCGCTCCTTCAACTGCACTGTAATCGACGAAGCCCAGTCTTTCCACCGCGTCACGTGTCAAAAGACCTTCGAACATGCGATGCAACGGCCCGCCGAGTGGCCACTTAGTTGGCGCGAGAAACGGATGCTTCTTACGGCGATACAGTTCATCGGTGATGAAAGGCCGGACCGCTTCACGCAGGATCCATTTCGCCGTAAGTGACTGCAAAGACTTTCCAGACTCCTTCCAGACAGGGCCATGGTCAGCCTGTGAAAGCTCGTCTACTGGCGTGTAGGCGAGCTTGACACTGGGTGGCAGATTGTTGACATACTCGGCGAGATGATGGTCCAAAAACGGTGTGCGGGCTTCGATGCTGTGTGCCATTTCCGTGCGGTCGCCCAAACATGAGAGCAGCACGTTGGCAAGTGCATTCTTGTTCCATTTGTACTGAGCTGTGTGCAGAGGGTGCCATTGCGACTTCATCTTCTCGCGGACGTCGGATGGATACGAGTCGGTGATGACTTTGCGGCAATCGACACTGGTATACCCATTGCTGTGCACCCAGGGAGCGAAGAGATCGGTCTTTGGGTGCCAAGCTAAGAGCGAGTCGGAGAAATTGCCGCCTTCCTGGTCGCCGTCGCCGTCGCCGTTGGCCCCAATATTACGCCAGATGGCCTTCATCTCCGCGTCGGCAGTGCGTTGCATCTCTTCACGCAGCACACTATTGGCAGTAAGGTGTGTATCAAGAAGCGCAAAGTCACCTTCGCGGAGGAACTCGGCTGGAAAGTACGGGTATCCAGCAAAGTGCTCGTCGGCGCCCTCGCCAGTGAGAACTACCTTGACGCCGTGTTCTCGAGGCAGCGTAGATAGCGCGAACTTTGCGACGCAGTTGAGATCGAAATGATGGTGCTCACAGTGGTACGCTGTGTCGGCGAAGTCGGTGGCGAGAGATGTCTCGTCCACATCTCTCTTGACCACATCCACTCCCAGCCATTTTGCGGTTCGCTCTGCGATGCTGGACTCGTCGTAGCCTGACTCCTCCGGGAAGCGAACACTGAAGCAAGCCACTTTGGTACCAGGGTTGGACTCCGCATTACCGATCTTGATTCGATTTTCGCGTGCTAGGTGTGTCACGATACCCGCAACAGCAGAAGAGTCAATGCCTCCGGACAGGTATATACCCACGGGAACGTCTGCGCGCAGTCTCAGCCGAATGGCTTCCACCAGCCGCTCCCTCACACCAGATACCATCTCGTCCACCGTCCGCTTCTCTCTTTGAGTCTACGCGCTCTACCGTTAGCTCACAATTCTCATGCAACAAGTGAAAACCTACCTTATCGGGGTACTCGGCATCCCAGTACCGATGAATTTCAATGCCACGCTCCTCACTGATCTCCATCCAGTGGCCCGGCAGCAGCTTCTTGACTCCCTTGAACAACGTCCGGGCGTCAAACATCCATCCAGCATCCACAATAGCGCCAACGTCCCATTCTGGACACCAACCCAAAGGCAGAAATGCCTTTGCTTCGGCGGCCATCAATATCCGACCTTCGACAGTCGTCCATACCAAGGGCTTGATACCAAACCGATCACGGCCAGCAATAACGCGTTTAGTGCATTCACGTTCGTCGTATAACACAAACGCAAACTCGCCACGAAGATGCTCAAAGAGTGCTGGAGCACCATAGATTTTGTACAACGCCAACACCAGCTCGCTGTCGCTCTCGCCGGTGAACTTGTATCCATGCTGCGTTTCACACTCGGCCCTGAGACGGTCGTGATCGTAGATTTCGCCGTTGACAACCGCGTGAATTTGGCTGTCGTCGCTGTGGAGGGGTTGTCCTCCGCTCGGTGTAACATCGTTGATCGAAAGCCGGCAGTGGCCGAGAGCGACAGCGTTGTCGGGGCTAATCCATACGCCCGAATCATCTGGGCCACGATGGTTCAGAGTTTCGATGGAGGCTTGCAGTTGGTTGTGGAGATGTTCAGTGGTCAAGTCGTTATCGCTAGTCACATGGTTGTGGCTGGGCGCCGCGATGGATGCCGTAATCCCGCACATCTTTGCCAATAGTCTGTTATAATTTGGGGAGAGATGTTTTCGAAGCACGATGCTGTCGTCGACTTTCTGGTCAAAGAATGGTCCAACGTTTGCAATTTTCTACTGTCCAAACTACGACTTTTCCCAACGCTTTCTTGGCATCTAGCGAGTGGAGTAGTCTAATTTCAGTGCCCTCATTGGGACTTGCCGATGACGGACCCCGACGAAGATGACTTTCTTCTCCTGACTTCAAAGAATACGTTGTAGAACTAATCGAGAACGGCCCATGCTAAAATCGGACGGTCCGTGCCACATGTGCAAAATCGGAAGACCCATGCCAAAACCGGAGCTCCGCTCATATCCCTGTGGCTAGGTCTGACCGATCGGCATGCCCTGACCGATGTGTAACCGCGTGACATGACGTCACATGACATCTAGTTATAGCAGGCACTGCCTGAGGGCACTTACCAGTGGTGATGGACACACTCTCTCACACACACATAATACACTTAGTTATTAATTAATTGCTACACTGCCTCTAGACTATAAGAGTAGTTACAGTTATAAGCCTAGCTATTAACTTTAAACGCTGTATTTGCTGCTACACACTAATAAGCTATTAACTACTATTAATAAAGCTACGTTATTAACCTACTACCTTTACCTAACTAAGCTTTAAGTATACTATCCCGTATAAAGAGCTCTACTAGAAGCTAATAGAGCAAGATGCCTATAACTAAGCTAGATAGACTAGTTATAAGAATAATAGTTATACTTAAGAAGCCTATAGACTAGGAAGAATAGATTTTCCTATAAAAGGATAGCGCGGACAGGCATTACCTATAGTTAATAGTTAATCTAGACCTTAATAAGACAGCCCTTAAGACGCTTAAGAAGCTAGCAGCTGTTAAGCTAGAGTAATACTATAATAAGATAGAAAAGAATACTAGCGTTATACTTAGGAATATAATAACTAAGGAGTTTTAGAGATATAAGTAGGCGAAGAAGAACTATAATTAAGTACTAGCTAGATATATAATTAAGAGGAAAGCGTTAAATAACTTTACCTAAAAGATTAGCTAAATAATTAGCTACTACTATATATATCTTATTTAGAGCGAAGATACTGCTTACGCTTAACTAAGAAAGCTAAAAAAGTACCTCTACCTATTAACAGCTAAGAGAGAGCTATAGCTAATAGCTAAGTATTAATAACTATAGAGTTAACTACAGAATAATATTAATAGTTAGCGTAAGAAGTAGCTACACGTTATGCAAATATATAAGGCAGCTTACCTACCTAATATTATATTACTATAAGCTTAACGCGACTTTCTGCTAGCTATTAAGGGTCTTAATAATATATAGGTAATAACCTAGTAAGCTACGCTATTTTAAGCTTAGCTTAATACTTAGCTAATTCTAGACTTAGATAACCTTATAGCTAAGTTTGCTATATATTAGCGCTTAATAAGACTAGTAGCGTTATCGCTTAGCACATTCGCGATATTAGGGGTTAGCTAGCCTTTAGAGAGGCTAGCTAATAATAATAATTAAGATAAAAAGAATAAGAATATAAATAAGAAGCTTAACTGCAGGTGCAGCCTTAAGTATTAATTTAAGAACTGTTAGTACCTTAGAGGGAAGGGCAAGGCTTAGAGTTAGACGCCTAAGCCTAATATCTAGGATAAATTTAATAAAGCTATAGAAAGCTAGTTATTAGTTAGATAGGCTATAAAGGCGGCTCTTAAGGCTAATATAAGCATAACTAAGACATTAAATAGACAGGCTAGAGGCTTAACAGGTCTAGCGGCTCTAATAGAGAGGACTACGCCTTATTAATTTAATAACTAGAGACTGTCCTTAGAGACCCTAAACAGCTATATTCTACAGCTTATAATAAGCTTAGACTGCGCTACTAAGTAGGTAATTAAGCTAAGCCTAATTAACTAATAGATTCTTAATCTAGGATTAAATACCTACGTTACTAATATAAGGGCTTATAGCTAGAAGAAGTAAGCTAATAGAATAGGCAAAGTAATTAAAGCTAGTAATTAAGAGCTATTAATATAAGAATAAGAAGATATAACTCTACTTATTAACACGCCTATAGGTACTAAGCATATTAAGCTTACCTACGTAGCCTACATTCTAGGTTTTTTTACTAACGTTATTAGTCTTTCCCGCTGTTAATTAATTAGTATTTATTTTAACTTAGAACGCGATTACCTATATTAAGGCAGTTAAAATAATGTTATTTGCAAGCTAGGCTATAAAGGCGGCTATTAGTTAATAAATACTAAAGGCATAGAGCGGCTAGATTCTAGATCCCTAGCTACAGCTTTAACCTATGTTTATAAGCCTTTATTTAAGCTAAGGAAGCCGCTACAGCTTACACTAGAGGAAGCCTATATTATATAGGGCTACGCTAGCTAATAGGTAGTTAACTATTTACTAAAGAGTATTAATAGACTCTAACTAAGAGATAGTAATCTAGCACTAAAGTAAAAGAACTATAAGATCTGTATATAGTTAAAACTAATAAAGCTTATTAGCTAATAGCTACCTTAGGAACTAGCTACTTAACTATTTAAGCGTATTAGCATTAACCTAGTGCAGCTACTTAAGCAAGGAGAGCGATGCTATAATAGCAATTAGTACCTATTCTATATAGTTAACTAATATACAAAGTAGTATAAAGGCTGCTACATCCTAGATAAATTAAAGCTAACTCTAACATAGGTCTTTAAGCGTTTATTAGCTAAGATTAAGCGTTAATTTAAGGGCTAGGTTAACGCTATAAGGCTTAACATAGAGGCTAGCTACGTTAAATTACTTAAGATATATAGAGATCTTAGAATTAGTATAGAACTATAAGCTATAGAGGCTTAGAGCAGAGCTATTAAACGTGCAGGTAAGTTAATTATAGTTTATAGTAGGGCTATTTATCTATATACTAGTCTACTAAAGGAATACGTAAATAAGTACGTTATATCTACTATATACCTACTTAACTAAACACTAGTTAAAGCGATTAATTAGAGCTATTTATACACTAAAGTTAAGAAAGTTAAGCTTTTAGTTACTTACCTTAAGGTAATTAGAGCAAGGGCCTACGTGCTTAATAAGAAGCTGCCTTATAGAGATAAGCTTAAATCTTAAGCTCTAATTAGCTACCTAGTAGACTTTAATTTAACTAACATTTAGTAGGTCTAGTTGCTAATAATTAGACAAGTAATACAAACTTAAGACGTTATCTTCTTAAGAGGTAAGCTCTACAATAGCTAGGACTAATATGTAGAGAAGAACTAAATTTATAAAGTAGCTAAAGTGCTTAACATTAAGAAGACGCCTAATTACAATAATATATTAATAAACTAGCTATTAGATAAGCTAGATTCTATAATTAAAGATACTATTTAAGTTAGCTAATTAAGTTATAGTAAGTATAAGTATTAGAAAGATACTAGAGCGCTTATAACTCTAGAACTAACGCTATAACTATAAGAGCTAAGCTAGTCTACTACTTAATTAATAAGATAGTAAGTAAGCTCTAATAATAATAATTAAAGTAAGATTATAGAGACTAAAGGTCTAACAGCTTAAGTAAACTAACTTAACTAGACACTAACTAATAATAGACGGGAAATAAACAATACTAGTTAGGGAAAAGGGTACGCTCTAGCTCTAGAGGGTAAAGAGCTAAACTAAAAGTTAAATAATGCGAAGCAATAAGAAGAGATTAGTAGCTAGGTGTTAGAGCAATTTATTATAGAGGGCAAGCGAAAACGGAAGCTAGTTTATTACACCTATCTAGCAACATTTATAGCCTGCATTAACCCTATAGCTTTAATAAAGCTACTTAATAAAGCGCTAAAGATCTAACTCTATTATAACTAGCTGCTAGATAAGCTAAAGAGATAGAAAGACTTAGATTAATATCTATTTAGTGCAGAATTTAAGTAAGTAAGCTGTGTAGAGATTAATAGTGTTATCTAACGTAGCTGCTTTAAACAGGCTGCACAGGCCTCTAAGCTATCTAAGCAAGCTAAGGTATTACTACTTATATAGGTATTTACGTATAAGTTTAATAAAGATAGATACCTATATAAATTTAAGGCTTAACTAGTTATTTAAGAAGACCTATAGTAAGACTAGAGTAATACCTATATAGCTACACTAGCTACTAAGATTTTCTAATACCTAATAGCTCTAGCTGCTACTTTTAACCTTAAGCTATACTAGTATAACGTTCTAAATGCCTTTATTAACGCTAAGCTTAATTAACTTATATACGTTTAATGCCTAGAGAGATATAAAGAAGAACTTAGCTAACTACTTAAGCTTAAGTAGGCCCTATATAGACTCTAGGATACTCTATAACTATAGTACTAGTATCTTACTACTACGCTTAAGAAGCTAGGCCTTTAGTAGGTACTAGGAGTACCCTGCCTATTTAGTAATAATTACCTAATTATCTTCTTCTTTATAGATAATATAGTAGTAGCTGTAGCTTCTAAGAATTAGAATAGCTATTATTAATTTAACTAATAGCTAAGGGCTGCCTATAACGTGCGATGCCTAGAAGAACTAAAGTAGTTCCTTAAGATCTAGGTTATTTATAATTATTAGACTAAGAGAATCTAGTTAATCTAAGACAGCTTTATTAATAAGGTAGCTAAGAAGTATAATATTACTTAGAGAAGCACAGCATATCTAGCAGTACCACTAGTAGAGAATTATATTAGTCTAAGTACTAAGGAGCTAGATAGTTAGCGCATAAAGTTATACTAGGAGCTAGTTAGATTACTAGCCTATATATTAACATACACTTAGCCTAATATAGTATAAACCTACTTAGAACTGTCTCGCTATCTGCAGAACCTAGGCTAAAAGCATATTAGCGCGGTATACTATGTATAGAAGTACTTAGTTAGTAAGAAGCAACTAGCTATAGCTGCTTATAGAGACTATAAAGTTAACGATTAAACTATATATCTAAGTTCTAGCCTAGAACTAGCTAACACAGAGCTACTATTTTACGGCGCTTTAGATACCGCATTTACTAATAAGTTAATAACCTAACGCAGCTCTTAAGAATATCTTTTTATACTATATAGCATGCCTATTAACTAGAAGGCAAATCTTTAACGCTTAGTTACTAAATTAACTACTAAAGCAGAGCTGCTAGCGTTGTTAATAGCTACTAGTAAGCTATAGGCTTAAAATTAGTTATTTAAGTATATTAAGTTTAACCTAGAGATTATACTAACTATCTATTATAATAATCTGCAGACTATAGGTGTTATTACTAAGAATAATAATAAACTAAGCACCTAACTGCGTTATATAGACGTTTATTAACATTAGCTAAGATAGAAGGTAGCTACTAGACGTGTATTAGTTTAGTAGAAGCCTATAAATCTTATACCTACTAATAAACTTACTAAGAGCCTTATTTACTAAAAGCACGCTAAATTTATAAAGTAACTAGGTCTAAGGGACGTTAAGGACTATCTAGTAAAGGTTAACAGAGTAGATAGTCTAATCTAACTAAGTTAACTTACTAGGAATAGGTAGGAGCTAAAAGAAGATTACTATTATAGAATACTATTATAGATTTCCTATTTAGGTATAGTATAGAGCTTTAATTACTTAGTAGATTAGCTTTAGTTTAATACTACAGCTAGGGGGGTGTATAACTACGTAATATAACGTTATATAATATCTAGTTATAGCAGGCACTGCCTAAGGACTTACTAGGAGCCTTCTACACACTCTCTCTTATACACACACACACACACACACACACAGATATACACAATACACTCAGTTGTTGATCGATTGCCACACTACCTCCGGACCACAAGAGTGGTCACAGATGTGGGCAAAGGCAATCAATTTACAATGGACGGCCAATTTCCTGGGCGGTGTAACGATGGAAGCTCCAGAGAAAGTGCCGCCGAAGACTTTGACGGTTGGATGGATATGGACGCCTTACTTGTCACTCCCTCGGCCACTTCACAGGCCGATTTCTCTCTGGGCAAAGGCCGCCAGGTTTTACCTTTGCCGGATCTAGGTGTTATCGTCGGTATGTGACTTCGCTCGCAAAACCGAAATTGCATCACGCTAAAAACTTATTCTTACCAGATTTCGATTGTCTTGAGGGGCAACCTTCTACATCCAGTATTTTTGGCACAGAAAGTGTACCATCTTCAGGCATAATAACGCCTTTCAATATTAGCCAGCTCTCATTACCCCTCAATAGTAAAAGGGAGGGGGATATTGAGGGCGGGCACGACTGGCAGCCTCTAACTAAATTCGCCGACCAGCCTGAGTCTCATCCTGACTGTCGAAATGAGGCCAACGTGTCGGACCCTCCCTCGATAATGTCCGCGCCTAATCTGGTCCCACCTGACCCAGCCACAGCAGCCCGCGCCATGATTTCGAGTTCTATGCAGCGGACTAGTCGAAGAGCTAGCTGCCACTGCCGCGAGTTCACGACGTCGCTTTTCGAAGAGCTTTGTGCGGAAAGCGCTGGTACTCAGCAAACATCTCTGGATGCATTGCTTGGTTATTTTCGCGGCGCAATGACCCATACTGCCACGATTCTGGATTGCGACCAGTGTCGACTGCAGTTGGAAAGCAACATGTTTCTTGCCATGGCAGGACACTACATGGGGACCATGTCCGAGCGCATCGTGGCAAGCTATCTTCAGCTAAGACGCGAGTTGAAGGATTCGGAAATTTTGCTGGAAGAGGGTATAGGGGACATGTGGTTCTCAACTTATCGCATCGAAAACAAGGCTGAGCGCATGCAGGTGCTGGGCTCCTTGGTCTGGGTACAATTGGCCGAGTTTTCGCACTTGCTCGAGAAGCTCAAAAAGCGGGCTGGGCTGCGAAGCGGGCCTGGAGTGCTACTGAGTGAGACAGACAAAAAGGTGAAGGCCGCGAGGTCGGTGCTGTTGGCCGGAAAGAGCACTTCCGCAGTCCCCGATGGAAAATGACATTGAACGGCACCATCCTCTTCGGGAAATGATGGGAAGGGGACGGTGCGCCTCTTGCAGAAGCGGAGTAAAAATATACCCGGTCAGGTCTTTGTGCGGCCCTACCCCTCTTATGTTACTACGCCGCCCTTGGCGCGGGGTGGATAATCTCGTTCACTCCGCTTCCGCACACGAACATATGCACTTGCCACCTGTATATCTTGGCATTATGTTCCATACGTGATTTTTAAAAACATTATCTCCAAAGGCAGACTGTACCCTCCATTGTTTTCCACTCTTCAATTGCGACGGCATACATTGTCATTATGGCCCATCTTCAATATCACTGCTACAAGGGTTTTGGCGAGGAAAAGCGAGATGAGCTGTGGTACAGCCAGGCTGTGCGCGTTGGCGATACTATCGAGTTGGCCGGACAAGGTATGTTCGATCACTGCGCACTACTATCTCGGACGTAATAGCTAATACTTGATTTTGTGCAGGAGGCTGGGATCCTGAGACCAGCGTTATCCCCACGGACCTTGACGAGGAAATTGAACGCGCCTTCGCAAACGTTGAACATTGCCTCAAGGATGCTGGCGGAGCCGGCTGGTCCGAGGTCTACAAGCTCCGCATCTACCTCACCGAAATCAACGAGCAATCCTTTGTAGCTACGGTCAGGAACCTCAAAAAGTGGTCACCGAATCATCGCCCCGTTCTTACGTGCATCGGTGTCAGCACGCTTGGGCTTCCGGGTATGAGGGTTGAGATTGAGGCCAAGGCTCATATAGAGACGAAGACCTGAGGGAAACTGCGACATCTGGACTTGCAGTAGATAAGCGTCACGGGCTTGCTCTACACAATGATTGTCCTACGTGATCGTGTGTTTTAAAGCCATCCCTGCCCTCCACGTGCAGATCCCAGTATTGACTGGAACGAAGACAAAATCGCCTTTAACAGAAGAATTATCAATGGAACTCATCAACTGCCTCGCAGTGGGTTTACAAAATACTCACTTCCCACATGTAGATCTAGTGCAACATCCTCTAATTAGCGCAAATTGTGAGCCTGCTAGCCAGCTTAAGCGAAGTTTTGCGCCTTTCCCTTTTAGTTATTAGCTACTATTCTCCTAGCGGCACGCCGACGTGACCCCTCCACCCCTCCACCTCATCGCCACCAGCAGCCTTCATCACTTCATCGTTAGAGAAGACGGTTGAGCAGGCACCGTTGAGCATTTAAAGAGAGAGGTAGTGGGCGCTTATTTTCCCACTATGCAGGCGCGAACGAGAACGAGCCGAAGAGATGCAAGGAGTGGTCTCAAAAAAAAAGGTGATGCAGCAGCTGCACATTACTCTTGAATCAGGTGCCTACGGCGATATAATGTGCTAAACGGGATACACGCACGGCCCTTACGATGCTGGAGAGGTCGAACTCGTCAACGTTATCAAGTCACTCTTCAGCGCAGCCAACAACGCTGAGATCCTCCGCCGGGCTGGTCAAGATGGCTTGCTGGACGCACGTTTGCTGCAGTCAACAAAAGGCTCAGAATATTTCGTATGCGCAACTATCCCAATTCGGAATTATTTGACGTGATCCAAGTTACCTGTTTGGGTAATTGGGGGCCAAATTGGAACTAACGCTAGCTCCGCCACCTTCAGATACGAGGGTGAGATTTGATTCGGAATCAACTGATGACGCTCAGGACACAAGCTCAGCCTTGCGGTGTGCGTATTTTGTATTGGCACCTACAATTTTGACCAGTAACGGCGTCTATCGGGGTATGGACAACTTCACAACTCCGCATTCCCGCCTCACCCGCATCGGATCGACCAGGGCACGTACCCTAGTCCCCATGAACAACCTTCAGCCAGGCGCGACAATAGGGAGTAGTTGCGGCTCAATTCCCGCCCGTAACTCGACAAGTCGAATATTTGTCACTTTCAGATCCTCATCCCGCTCGTCCTCAGCGTCAGCCCCATTCAACCAACATAGCCTTAGAAACATTTGTGTTTTTCTACGAGATCTGCAATATGGCTCTTCTGCAGACATTCTTGCTGAAGCTTATAAGACCTCCATGTCACGACTTTATGATGTTCATCATCAGTCTCCTTAAGCCTTTACCACCAAGTACATCTCTACCCTATCCAAGCGTTGCCTTTTCATCGCCTCTTTGATACCCATCCCTATCACAATGGTTTCATCAATGGAAACTCACACAAGCCCCACAGCCGAACATTCGCCTATGATACGAACAAGCGAGAGCGCAGAGATGGCCAAGATGCCAAAGGGCCCAATGACATCCAACATGCTCTCCCACACACTCGATGTCAACGACCCTGACAACCCAATGAACTGGCCTACCCATCGCCGACTCTATGCTTCTGCGGTGGCCTGGGCAATGGCATTTACAGTGTAAGTCCTCCGCGCCCCTAATAGCTAGAAGTCAGCAGTAATGCAACGCACAGCATGCTAATAATGACACAGCGCATTCGGCCTCACATCCTATACAGCCGGACTACCCCAAATCGTCGAAACCTTCAACATCTCGATGATGCAGGGCATTTCTGGTTTCTCCTTATACCTCTTCGGCATCTTCTTCGCCCCGATCTACAGTCCACACGTTGCGGAGCGATACGGACGGTCTACCATGTACTCCGTTAGCATCTTCTGCTGCGGCCTCTTTCATCTTGGCGCTGCTCTCTCGCCATCCTTTGCAAGCCTGGCGGTGTGCCGCTTCTTTGCAGGTCTAACGGGAGGACCGTGTCTTGTGCTCATCGAGGGCACTTTCGCTGACGTGTGGTCTGCTGAAACGACGAACACCTATTATGCCTTCCTCGGCGCAGCGTCGTACTTTGGCGCCGCTAGTGGCCCCCTGGTTAGTAACTACATCGTCCAAGCAGGCAACTGGCGCTGGGCCGAGTACGTCACTCTCATGCTCATCCTGATCGTTTTCGCCTTCGGCCTCGGAATGCCAGAGACGTACGGACGCGAAATCCCGCGCCGCCGCAACAAAACCCGAGGGCTCGCTCCTCCTCACCAATCTCCAGCCGAAAGCGGTATCACGATTGGTCAAATGGTCCAAATCACGGTCATCATTCCGTTCAAGCAGCTCGTTCTCGAACCCATCGTCGTTCTGGTTTCCTTCACGCTCGCTCTGAATTGGGCCGTCACGTTCCAGTGGTTCATCACGGTGCCGGCCGTTCTTCAGACGGTCTACGGCTTTAGCCCACAACGCACCGGTCTCGCGTTCATTGGCGCGATTGGTGGCGCCGCGTTAGCTGCACTTTGCGCGATTGCTATTGAACAGGCAGTCTTTAGGTCGTGCAACACGACGATGGCGATAGAGAAGCGCCTCGTTCCGGCTATGTATGGTGGGCTCATGATTACTGGTTCGCTGTTCTGGATTGGGTGGACGGCTGATCCGAAATTTCACTACCTCAGCCCGATCTTCGGAACGGCAGTGTTCATCTGGGGTAGTCTGTCCGTTCTGGTTAGTGTTTGACTCACGCTTATCTGCGATCCTGTGCTGATGAGTGATAGATCTCGCTCGTCACATATCTCTTCGACGCCTATCCTCCAGCCGGCACACTCTCCGCTCTCACCGCCGCCGCTTGCACCCGCATTGCAGTTGCGGGCATCATCCCGCTCGTCATCGTCCAAGGTACGCCACCCCATTCTAGTCAATCCTTCGTTGAACATCTCCTGACGACCCAACAGCCTTCACCAACATTGGTGGCAATTGGACACTGAGCATTTTCGGCTTCATCTCCATTCCATGCATAGCCGTTCCTTTTGTCCTGTATAAGTGGGGTCCCGCACTTCGATGTCGCAGCCAGTATAGCAGGAGCTTGAGTATTCATAGCCATGTCCCGGTAGCGACTGAGATGATGGGGACGGAGAGCCAGCCTTACGAGTCGGCGGGGATGCAGAATGTTTAGGGTGAGCGTGTTAGCTGTGAGGGGTGAACGGGGGCTTGTAGCTTGGTGTATGGGTGTGCTTTGGTTGTGACTGGGAAGCTTCGTGGGGATAATTGGGATGAGTATTACGGAGAAGGCTCCAGAGACGAGAGCAGTGTTGTGACGGATAGGAGTTAGGGTTTTGGAGATCTATCATAATAAGCAAAATTATTATTACTAGAACCACGGTTACAGATCCCTTGAAAACAGCACTCTATCAAGCTTGAAATAGATGTGCACCCGATAAACTATTACGAGTGCGGGCAAAGAATAATGCTGCTTCAAGATATCATAGTCATTCCCCCGTCGACAAATCGGCAAGACTCACACTGATCAGATGCATGGTGTTCAACGAGTCTCTTCTACACAACACAAGCTACGTCCCATACCGTAGAGCGGAATGGTGCTGACCCCGGCTGGAATACATAGACTGGTGCATTCCAGAGCATACATATGATGAGACCGCTGGGATTGAGAAACACGGTAAATGCCTTGCAGAGCGATGGCGTGTTCGAATCGATACCTGAGAGCGAAATCTAGTATTGCTGGTATATGCCCGTATTGGGAGTTGAAACCCCGCAGAGTGGTCTCACTCTCACAACGGGAACGGTTGCTATGGTGGTTGTGGTTGTGGTTGTGGTGGCGGTGGCTATAGGGTCGAGGATTGCCTGATCAAGTCACTTCAGCAAGCTTTTAAGAATGGGAGCAGGTGGTTCTTACAAAGTCGGTGATGGCTTGTGTTATCGTCGCGCCCTCAACAGTAGTGCTGACACTTGTGGATGTTGGGCCTGCAGTATCCTAATCCTTTTAGATCATACAAAAACGCTTGTGCGGAAATCCCATACCGCAGTACTTATTACGACCATCGTCTTTTGCGGCACAGTGAACGTCGACGCGGGAGGTGTTACAATGCAGGAACATGCACTGCTTATAACGGAAGATCCAAAAGCCTTGATCTCTGCTGGGATCAGCGGAAGTCCTCGCTTCTTCGGCAGCGGTGCAACAACGATAGTTAAGCCGACGGTCTGGACAATGACCCTGCGGAAGGGAGTCAACGGAAGTGGCAGAGATGGGACACGAGTGGCTGCTCACTATGTTACTGTAGGATCTTGCAGGGTCTGCGTGATTGTGACGAATTCTGTGGTAGTCGATATCCTGGGCGGCAGTTAAAAGCTGCTAGTTGATGCAGCCAATCAAGTCCTTACGATGTTGTCGTTATTGTGGTCTGTACATTGGGGAGAGTCGTCGTAGTCCGTGCTACGCTGGTATCCGTTTGCGTGCTTGTGACAGTCGATGTAGCACGAATGAAATCGGAGAAAATGAGCTTGCACGGGCTTGGAACTTGGGAGCGGCAAATGCGAGCAAGATGGGCTGCACTTTACACGTTCCTACTGCAGGTCATTGCCAATCAACTCTTCCATACTGGAGTGAAGCATCTCACCTTTGGCTTGTGCCTGAGGAACGCCATTGACGAGGTCGCTGAGAAAGGCGAAGAGAAGAATAATGCAAGGCTTCATTTCCATCCTTGCATCTAAGATTACCATTGGGGACCAAAATGGCTCCAGAACGGTGATGATGTCTTCAAGATGCGAATGGTAGAAGTGGAAAATCCATCGGCGGTGCAAACAACATTCAGGGCATGCCGTTGATGACCGGGCGCCATTCCCCTCATCGGCGGGGTCGCCAAACCTATGATACACAATACGGCCAATGGTAATGTGGGATTCCAGCGGTTCGCTAATCTCTCGCTAATCAATGCTCCGTCAACGAACTCAGTTTCAGCTGAGAAGCCACAATGCACTGTACCTTTCTTGGCAGAGCAACTTTTTGGATTTTAGCTGGGTGGTAGAGAGTTGGTGTGGAGTTGCCGAGTGCGGAGTGTTCATGACTGGAAGTTAGTCTATCTCTATTCTATCGGATTGTATGACTGTAGTATAAGAAAGCATGTTATAGGGCGTGTGTGCATTCCAACCGAGGAGAAGCGTTGGCGAATTTGGAATGCCACAAGTTGACGTCAGACTTGAGAACGCCAAAGACGTTCGTTGACGTTCTGGATCTCAGGTGGCGATTATCGCGCCTCTTGGCGTGGAGCTAATTCCACACTTATACCGTATTTGGCTATCGTTAGTTAGCCAGTACAGTCTCAGCTCGACTGTTCCATCCAATTTGGTCGTAGAGAGCTTCAGGACATGTCGTCGCAAGTTCAAACCTTTGAAGGATAAGATCGCTGTTCTGACATATTTCTCCCGTTGCTTTCACCCTCTCGCAGTATCCATCACTTGAGCGGCCCAAATTATTATTTCCGCCTCGCCTGTGGATCGCGAGGAAACGAAGTACTTGGACCACTCAGGCTAATGAAGACGAAGGTTTGGGTTTCGGATTTTTTCCTGCGTTGGGATCGTCCCTGTATTGAGTGAGCGATTTGTTGACTGAGAGAACTAGGTATACGTAGAAACTGGTCCACCCCAGATGCATGTGTAATTAAACAAACTGCCAATCTAAATCACCGCAAATACCCTAATGTGTACTCGAGAACCGAACGTCGGAGTTTTACAGGGCAGCTGAATCCCGCAGATTTGTTCAGTCTGGTTCACAGCCGTAAAATTTTCAGTCCTGTAGCTTCGTGTCCGACGATTGCTCTGCTTTCGAAGGTCGTATGGTAAGATTATTCATTCTATTCAACAAATGTCTCGTTCCCAACATTCTGAGCTGAGAATGTTCTTGCGGGCATGCATAAGTGGTACTTGTTTGTCCCAATTAAGCATGGAATGGCTAGGATGCAGCGACAAACGAAAAAGAACGGCAAAGCTCCCCGGATACAGTAGAACAACATCAGATCAGCAGTGACCTATTGCAAGGCAGCTCAATCGCTGCTCTCGAGAACCATAACCTTTCCCATGAAGGGACACCATCCCAACCGGTGACTGAAAATAGAGAGGGCATTGCCAAATGTTGGGTGTCGATGCAATCGTCTATACTGAATAACTGCGTGTCAAATGTAGTTGTGCACCGAAATTCTCTCGCACGAGAAAAACGTACGCTAGCTGTGCCCCGAATAATGTAGGGATACTGTAGCGTTAGGCGCGATGACGCAGGAGGTATCGCGCTGTGACTTAAACCGAAAAATCTCTAAATCTCTAAGCACATCATTTGGAAGCTCATTCGACTTCTTCCATCCACACGCAAAAGTCCGACGAGCATAACAATGCCGGTAGCAACTCCAGGAGCGATAGTCCCAGACGCAAAGAACGGGTAATACTACCTTGAGCCGAGCGAGAAACAAAGGAACTAACTCTATAGATCACAGATTCAAGATATCGTTCAGATCTCAGCCTCCTTATAGTCACAGGAGCTCTCCATTTCCAATCCGGCTCTCTCAGTTACTCTATCCGCACGATAAACATGGTTTGCACGCCCCAGTCGCCCACTCACACTTTACACACGCCACACTCCTCTCGATGTCAAGATTCCAGGGCGAGATTGGACCAGCGGCTTTCTAAGCAGCCACTTTACTGCTCAGAGAGAAGGGTCGTGGAAGAGACTCAGGCATACGCTTCCCGCGCTTCGGCATAACTTCCGGCACCCCGAAGTGGAGGATTGGCAGGAGAAGCTCGGCTTTGTGGTGCTTCCTTCTCTAGAGTCTAGGATTGCTTACAGTGTTGATCACGAGTTGGATATCTCCTCTTTGTTCGCTGAGAATGCACCAAACTTATCTCACGGACACAGGGTGGACTTTTACCTCGAGGATTCAAACTTTGCGCATTCCCCCAGCATCGAGTGGTGGAACTGGGGAGATCTCGAAGGCGACCTGCTAGGGAAGAAGTTGGGCTATGTCGGAGATCCACTATTAAACGACAAGAATCGCGAGGATGAGAGTAAGCTTTTGCCAGCTGATCTCGTCTTGGGGTACGAGAACTGGAGAGATTTCGAGGACGAGGAGAGTAATCCGATTGTGCATTTGGAGGTAGAGTTTGATGTGACCCCGGTGAGCGTATGGGTTGTCGAGCAATTATCTTAGTTTCATCCTCCGGCACTTCCTTTCCTCTATTGCATTATTGTGGGTGGAATTTGGGCTCAATAGTTGTTCAACTGAAGCTGGAGAGAGGTTTCATTATGGGAAGGCACGCGAAAGTATTAAAAACCTCAACCGATCGTCCCAGCTGGTGTAGCTTTATTTGCCAAACTTCAAAACAAAAATGCAAAGGTAAAGACTGTACGCTTGAAATTTTTTCCCGGGAACTCGAAGTGCATTGCATAGGTAGAACGTGCCACCATGCCCGTGGATATTGTACCCACGACTATCCCACCTGAGCGCGCATCTACCACCCAACGAAATCCTTCGTGCAGAAGCTGTCACCGCCGAAAGAGAGCCTAACTCCGAGATCGTTCGCACCACAGCAGTTGGTACTGCGGTCCTACCCATAACCACGTTGGCCACACTTCCCACCGACAATGATGTGTATGTCGATGATCAGTTGGTGTGACAGTCAGTTTTCTTGGAGATTGCAGTACCACGAGAGCTCTTGGCAGTTGGGCAACTATCGCAAGATGTTAGATTTCTGTACTCGCATGCAGTACCGTTACGTGCTCAAGACGAGAAGAGAAGAAACTTACCCAACCCCAGCTACGGTTCCCATAATGTTTCCAGGCATCCGAATTCCTCGCCAGTTGACGATTGGCCTCGGAAAGAGAGTTCAGATCTCTCGTAGAACCATCACAAGTCGTGGCGCTCGCGGAAAGGTCACCTGGGGGAATAATCGCCTCTTTCTCATCAGGCGTCGTGATCTTCAGCTGCGCCACCAGCTTGGCCATAGGCGTGAACTGAACGTTGGCTACACCCTCGTCGTTGAACACGACTAGGTAGGAGCCATCGCCCTGATCGCCCGAGTTGCGCAAGCGGAGGCCGGACTCGAGGACCAATTCTACTATAGTCGGCGAACCTAGGATGGTTGCGGAGAACATGGAGAGAGTGGTGAGATTGAAAGTGGAGAAGCGCATCTTGAAAGATTTTAATGTTCTGAGGGGCTTTTGTCTTTCGCGGTGACGGATGATCTCTCAGCGGCGATTACTCCGGCCCTTTATACCTCTTCCACCCTCAAACCCGCCTGGCTCGTGACTCCGCAGCAAACTGGCCATGAATACACCACTCCTGAAGTGTGATGCTGGAGGACGTGAAAATTGTGCGTCGAGGAAGACGCCCCGCAGAGGTCAAGGCCATTGAATCTCACTACCAAGGCGTCTATAATGTCGCCCCGTTCGTGATCTCGTTTAGTTTTGCATCGTTACTTTACGGAAGAGCGGTTTAGCAGCCTAGATTTTGGTGATTTGGTGATGGGCAGAGTACAGATTTTAATTTCGCTCGCCCAAGTCATAGAGACTGTCGAAGTCTTCCACGCGTATAAGACCAATGTCAGTAGGTGTCCTAGGACATATAGATCCACAGCCTCTTGCATGCGTGGATGAAAGCCTTGGAGACCATTTGGAATACCAGCTGCAAGACTCGGTCACATGGTACTGTCATCTTTACATTAAGGAGAAGAACGTCGGTATGGGGGCAGTTGCCTTCGTATAGAAGAGTTAGTACATACGCAAGAACGCAGTCATTTTTCTATTGAAAAGGCTGGAAGCAACGTTGAGATACTCGGCAGCAGATGGCGGCAATTCAAAAGACTTCGGGTGTTGATCCGGCAACCCTCTCAACACATTAAGAAGGGAGGTAGACGTCGGACCTGTCATTCAATACCTGTCAGCACAAACAACATCACGAGGATGATGTTTCACCGAGAGTAGTTCCCCAATACGCACACGCCGGACTAATTTCTATCAGCCAACACGATCGCCTTAAAAGAGATGACACGGATCATTAACCTTCATGATCTCCGGATACGACTGAATAGTGCGGGCGGAGCCAAGAGTTTGTGCAGGTGATACATTGATGAACACTCACAAATACGGGGTATATATTCAAGAAGTGCATCTACTTAAGACATAAATCAGGCGACGAAATGGATAGATAGATGCATTCCGCAATTAGGTTTGACATATTGTACACATTTGGCCTTTGAGTAGTACTATCTTAATTCGATGTAGTGCTTCTGCGCTTACGCTAGGGGCGAATGAGCTCGCCAGGAGAAGGTCCCCGCAATGGCTTCCCGAGGGCCCTCATACCTCAACTCATGCCTAAGATCACTGACGCAATCCGTCCTTGTCTTGGACCCTCAATCATGGGGAGGTGTGAGCCTAGTCGCACAGTTGCTCGCAAGCTGGTAGTGGAGCAAGGCAGCCTTCATCGCCCACCATTCAGGACTACTGATAGGAGTAGAGTTTAGGGCGACCTAGGATAAATTGATGCTTGTGATATGACGAGTGCTGTTCCGTCCTCGCGTTCCTCCAACGAAATCAGGGCAAAGCAAACCCTCACTCAGAAGGATCACGGAGCAATAGCGTCCACTGCGCAAGTTTGCCTGCCTCTGTCAGTTCGTTCCATTCAAGCTGCATCGACTACATAAATGCGCATCCACTATTAGCTTGCTATCAAAACTCCGCCCTTACCCAGCCATACCAAAGCACCGACACCTCCCACTCAAGTCCACCTGACTGCGTCAATTCTCCCGCAAGCCGCCCCGATCGCAGCTATCGCAAGAATCACATCCCGAATCGCATCAACAAGTCGGCGAGAGAAGCGCCGATCGTGCCGATGACTCTGCGCTGCTGGTGGTAGTGCGGCTCAACGTCCGTCCACCGCTTTGTTCCCTGTTGTTTTCCCGAACCATATCAGCCTCTACCTACTACTATGATTCTCAATAAGACAGGAGCTAGGAGTAATCGCGCGCATTGCGCAAGTGCTTACCCATATTACCGACCCACAACGCAGACACACCCAATGTCTTTGAAATGCGCAGACCATCAGAAGTGCTGCTAAATATATACCTCTACACATCTAATCGCGCCCTGGCAATTGAACCAGAGAACCGGCGAAGGGACCCATTACATTCTTCTACTCGGCGCACCGCCCATCCCGACCGCGCACCGCCCATCCCTCAAGCCCATCCGCCAAAAACGCACCAACACACACACTACCTCCCACCCATCACGACGCCGCGGCATCGGGTATCCCCCACACCGCCCCTCACGCGCCCAATTAAAATAAACAAGTCAGGATCTTACTCCGATCGAGGCCTGATCTGCTGATAACCAAAATGCGCATTGCGATGCGCGCATGCATATGCAACTTCGGCTCCCCCGCCTAATTGCCGAACGGTGTATCACCGCCGGCTGCGACGACAAGGCCCGGCGTGCGGTGCCACACGCGATTATTGGGCATGTATCACAGAATAACGGGAGTTGGTGAGGGCCGTGTCCGATTTGGAGAAGTGAGTGATAGAGTAGTGAGGTGCGCACACACGTGGGTAGCAGGTATGACAGCTGGCTTCGCTCCGGGTTCGTCGCTCTACTGGATTGCGTTGCGACGAGTTTCTTTCTCGAAACCTGCGATTTCGGACCCGAGATCTTGCCCCTCGATCGACTGGCAGCTGGCCATTTCGAGCCTCAAAGGTTGTCCGAGCCTTCAGATCCCAGAGCATCTTGGATCCCAGAGCATCGTCGTTCGCAATATCGCCCGCCATGCCGACTCCCCCAGCACGCAACCACATCGACCCCTTCCATGCCTTCACGACCGACTCCAACGACTCTCTCCCCTCAACCGTGGGACCCCACGATGTCATCGCAGACATAATCACTGACCTCATCTACGCGGACCACAACGAGCTCTCTCGTCCAGCATCACTGACCCGTCCTGCAAGCGTCTACTCGTACAAGTCATTAGAATGGCTAGAGCGCGAGCAACGACGCCGCAACTCGCGCGGCTCCCAGCAATCCGCCATCATCCATCAAAACGACACGCACGAACTCTCCGGCTTCGAACGAGGACGAGGCCGGATGAGCTCGCGTGATTATACCAGTACCGGGGAGCCAGCATCCGCGCTGCCATCGCAATACTCGTCGATATCGCGCACAATCTCGCGACCCGATGAGCAGAACTTCGATTCAGCCGTGTCACTCTGCTCGAAAGAAAAAAGGCGATCAGACCACCAAGCATCGCGGAGCCAACCAATAGAAACGCGGCCACCGCCCTCTCTCGAACCCGCCACATCGTCACGATCAACATACCCCTCCCCTGCTAAAACGGCCCTGATCATGTTCTCTCTCTACATCTCCATCTTCCTAGTCGCGCTCGACCGCACGATAATCGGCCCCGCTATCCCCGCCATAACGAACCAATTCCACTCGCTGTCAGATGTGGGCTGGTACGGGAGCGCGTACATGTTGACATCGTGCGGCTTCATTCTGCTGTACGGACGCGTGTATACGTTCTTCCCAACCAAGCCCGTGTTTTTGTCGGGAATTGTGTTGTTTGAGGCGGGCAGCGCGGTCTGCGGTGCGGCGAGCTCGTCGCTGGTGTTGATCATCGGGAGAGCGATTGCAGGGCTGGGGAGTAGTGGAATCTTCACAGGTGCAATTTTGATCATGTTGAATACGGTGCCGTTGCATAAGCGTCCCATGCTGCAAGGCTTGTTCGGGGCATGCTTTGGTGTTGCTTCGGTAACAGGACCGCTGCTGGGCGGTGCGTTCACCGGCTCGAAATTGACATGGCGATGGTGCTTCTATATCAATTTGCCCTTGGGTGGCATCACCATTCTCGTGGTGACGCTACTACTGCGACTGGAAGAGCAGAAGCCGAAGCTGGATAGCTGGAGGGATCTCGACCCGCTCGGCTGCATCCTCTTCCTACCCAGCATCACTTGCTTGCTTCTTGCGCTGGAGTGGGGAGCGTCGGATTACGCCTGGAGTGACCCTCGCATCATTGCCCTGTTAGTGGTGTTCGCAGTCCTTTTCGCCGCTTTCGCGCTGTGGCAGTATCATACCCGGAACTCGACAGCGACTGTCCCCGCGCGGATTTTATTGCAACGCAGTGTCGCATGTGGAAGCGTAGCACAGTTTTGCGTTGGCGCAGCCATGCTCTCTGTGTGCATGTACGTCCCTCTTTGGTTCCAGGCAATACAGGGAGTCAGTGCGATGCAATCAGGTATTCGACTGATTCCTCTTGTCCTATCGGTGGTCGTAGGGTCCATCTCGTCCGGAGGCTTAGTACAGCGTCTGGGATACTATGTCCCTTTCATGATTGCTGGCGCTTGTCTCATGTCTGTGGGCGCGGGTCTGATCACGACTTGGGATATGGGAACCAAAAGCGGGCGGTGGATTGGGTTTCAGGTGCTTTTCGGTCTTGGTGTCGGTTGGAACATGTGAGTGTTATTCCTGGTCGAAGAATCCGACTCGAGATTTTTTGCTGACAACCTTGACTGCCCAGGCAGCATCCCAATCTCGCCGTTCAGATCGTCCTAGCAAAGCAGGACGTTCCCACAGGCACGGCTCTACTTTCACTGTTCCAGACACTAGGCGGCGCCGTTTTTGTAGCCGTCGGCCAGAACGTGTTCATCGACAAGTTCACCAACGGGCTGAAGAGCATAGCGGGAGTCCATGCCGAGCACCTGGTTGAGTCGGGAGCGACAGGGGTTAGAAATTCCGTACCACCGCAGTTACTACAGCGAGTCCTCGAAGCCTACAGCGACAGCTTGACACAAGGGCCATTCTTCGCTGCTCTCATCGTAGCTTGCTTAGCATTGCCGGCCGCCCTGGGTATGGAATGGCGCAGCGTGAAAGAAGGCCAGGAACCACATCTGCAGCCACCAAGACCGGACGAAGAGAAACTGACGGCTCCATCCAAAACTCAAATCATGAGTGCATTTGCAGAGCCAGAGCAGGACCGCGCTGATGCGTCGGGAGATGCCGAGGATGAGGGGCTAGCTCCGCCGATTCCAGCGTGGAGGAAAGTGTACCGGTCCAGCGGGCAATTCTCCCAATGGATGACGGCGAAGGTGAATCCAGACCTAACAGACGAGTTGGAGCGTTCTAGGGAGTGGTCCAGGTAGAATGCGGAGCGTGCGCAATTTCTTTTCTGCATGACGATAGAAATTATCCCACCACGCACAGTTGCAATATCTTCCTTTCGAACATCCAATACATCTTTGAAGTCGCATCACTAAAAGCCCTATGCTCTTTCTCTAGCTCCTGATAACGCGAGCGGTCGGTGCGGTCACATTCATCGCTCCGCTCACTCCCGCTCACCATCCTGTGACTCTGGACTTGACAGACAAGTTAGGGCGTCCCAGGGAATGGTCTAGATAGAATGCGGGGTGTGTGTAAAGTCCCTTTCTGCATGGCGATGGCGAATTCCGGCTGTAGCTGTACAGCGAAGTCGAGACGAGCGATTTCGGTACTCCGGTCCGCATCGCACATAAGGCTAGGGATGCAATCAAATCTGTCACGTCTCTTGCTTCTAGGTAGACTAAAGTCTTATCTTGTTTCACATGAGCGCCGCAACGTCCATCGATGAATCAAACGACGAGGCAAACGCCCGTTCGGCCCACCCTGCATTAGTGACGCCTCCTCAGCCGCGCCGCAATCGTGTCCCAGAGCTGCGAGAAACAGTCGCGGAGTGACTCCGATCCTGTCGGAGCATATTCCTAAGATGCGTACGCTGGCAGCTGTCAATATCCAATGCTACATGGGTGTGTGGTTAGTCAAACACTGGGTCTGGTACCTTAGGGGCCCTACTAGTCTAAATATAGCATCTGATAATCCAATATACAGAATTCTGCCTCAACGATTCGCGTAACATCCAGCGAAAACGTTTCTGTTAGGTTGACCGAATCATGCACAGTAAGCCCGAGACTAGCTCTCACTCAACCAAGTTACGGAATGTGAATAGATCTTTCGATCTCCCAAAGAAGAAAGTTACTGCGCGTCCAATCCGGGCGCCAGGATGAGTTGTAGCCACGCTGACAGCGATAACAGGGTAGATCACGATATTTCCAGCGGGCTGGAACGGGAGTTGATTCGTGCAGATCGCTCGCCAAATACCCCTGCATGCGTCGAAGCTTCACCAAGCCGGCAGCGATTCCACGCAATTCGTTGAGTTCTGCCGGAGGTTCAGAAGGCGCACCGCGCACCCGTCTGTCGATTGGAGATAGATTGGAGATGCAGTGTAAGAGTAGGCCTGCACAAATCACAACAGCACCGCGTACGCCTGCTTTTCACGGTTCCCCGCAATGGTGGCCTCGAGACCGCATGCGCGTGCTCGGTCCAGGGGTGATTAATGGTGGGATGATCTGCGGATCTTCCATCCAGCGCGGGCTGCAGCATCCCCCGAAACCCACCCCGGCGTGGATCAGTTGCAATCGCGCAATGAGAGGCCTGATACCGTGAGACAAGTACCACATTCGGCATGCTTGTCGGGTCGGACTGGGGCACAGCTCTATCGCGTCGGAGGTGATGCCGGATCCTCGGGCGGAATTGATAAAGACCCTGGGATCAGTCGATGGAGCCTCAGTCCACCTTGCTTTCACTCAAACACTCGCTTTCTCCCGCCGCATCATCGAGTTCTGCGTTGTCGCAAAAACACCAAAAGCAGATTCGACAGCTATGGCGTCCAACAGCCTCCACATGGTCCTTAGCGTTGCCTGGCAAGATGCTGGGGACACGACGCGTGCCATCGCAATGGCAGTCGCCCTGCGAGATCTTTGCCCGCCAACCATCGACCTGAAGATCAACTTCCTGTCCTGCGGATCTCGGTTTGAGTATCAGATCACGGACGCCGGGTTCGACATTGTGCCCGCCCAGCCTCGCGTCAAGGGCATCTCCGTCGCGCATGACCTGGGATGGGACTTTCCCGAATTTTTCGGCTCGGAAGAGATTGCGAAGACCTTCATCGATGGCCAACTCGCTGCCTTCAAAGAGCTCAAGCCTGATATCGTATTCCATGGCATGTGGGCACCGGCCTCTCTGGCAGCTCGCATCCTCGGTATCCGGACTATCAACTTCTTGCCAGTGCCATTGCACCCAGAGTCTTTCGGCAATGGACTCATACGCGACCTTCCAGACATGATGCCACTCTTCACGCGCCTACCTCGGCCAATGAGGCAAAAGTTGGCCTGGTGGGCCAGCCCCCTCATGCTCAAGGCGCCCATCTTCCGCCAAAATCGCTTGGGTGCAGCGGCTGCGGCATGCGGCTGGCCTATCAAAGGACCTATCTCGCTATTCGATATGAATATGGCTGACCTGAACTTGGTCAACGATCATCCCGTCTTCCACGCCGACTATGCACATCGACTACCGGATAACATCGTTCTTACCGGACCCTTGTATGCGAAGAGCGACAAGAAGCTGGACGAGGACATCGCAGCTCATATGAAGAAACCCGGTCCGTCAATTCTTGTGACCATGGGCAGCTCCGGCACCGAGAGTTTCGTCTTCGAGGCGATCAAGGCCTTCAAGATGAACAAAGAGGATCAATGGAATGTTGTTGTTCTGGCCTCACCATCCGTCTGCTCCATTGACGAAGCGCGGAAATTGGCAGGCGATGACCCGCGCATTCTCGTCACAGACCGCTTTATCCCGGCGCCTGCTGCCAATGCCCTCGCCGACGTCACCGTGATTCACGGAGGTCAGGGAACCGTCCAGACCGCCATCGCCGCCGGGAAGCCCATCGTCGGTGTAGCGTTACAGATTGAGCAGCAGACCAATCTGGACAATGTGATGGATGCTGGAGCAGGAATACGCATCCAACGCCAGTTCTGGAAGGCGAAGAACATTCGCAGCACAGTACAGACTGTTCTGAAGGACCCAAGCTATACAGCGAAGGCGAGAATGCTAGCGGAGACCGTGAACAACATGGATGGAGCCCGAACTGCAGCTGAAGTCATGTGGAGCTTCATATTGGAGAAGCCTGGGAAGGAGGAGTGAGACAGCATTGTGCGCCTGCTGGGCAACAGAGTTTTCGCTAATGACTCATGACTTGGCGTATGGAAGGGCCAAATTCCCACTGGTCCATATATGAATTCAAATATTTTTCGATGAATTTCGCCTGGTGTGTGATGAGTGACGATGGAAGAAGCAGCGTGCTGGTGGGGAGGTTAGACGCTTGAGGGTCCGGCTAAGCCTTCCAGCTAGCCCCTCTTGGCAGGCCATGACGTGAACCCCTTCTTACCCGTACCCTCCACCATTTTCCCTCCAAATCATCAATTAATCACTGTACTCAATCATGGCAGCGAATAGTTTAATGGTTCCCGTTCCGGGATCCCGGCACGAGGCATTACTGCTACCATAGGGAGACGGCGAACGAAGGAAGACCCCATAACATCAAAATGTCGCAAGTGCTAAGTGAAAGACATAGTACTTGTACTCTGGCATGTATGCATTGTCTGAAACTTTTAGCCCGTTTACTCGTCGTTCTGAGGCCTCATCTGCTACGAGCCGCGACGGCAACTCAACTTGGTTAGCATCAATCTCCGTGTAGTTGAGGGACCATATATCCGCAGATTTCTCATCCTTTTCCTAGCGTTTGCCTTACAGTCCAAACTGCTGAAGAAATAACTTATAAATGAATGCCCAAGAGGTTTGCCGTCCATCTAGTATGTGCGTGATCTTTCCCAAGCCGGTGTATCTGGCCGCGCAACGCCTTCTCGTGGTATTCCCTTGCCTCATTCTTTCTACCAAGTACCGACAGTATCAAACCAACATCGTTTAGGGACCAAAAAGTATCCACATGAAGCTCTCCCAGCGTCTTTGAACGCCCCTCTACTACTTCCAGAAAAATATGGTAAGCTTCAGTGAGTTGTCCATCGTCTCTGAGACAGCGGGCAATGTCTGAAAACGTCCAAAGCGTATGGCAATGAGTTGGACCGACTGCCGATACCTGTTCCGCAAGAGCTTGGCCGTGCAGTGCCAGACACTCGCGGAAGCGACCTTGTAATCGGTATGTCCGGGCAAGCGTATTCTTTGTCCATACAACCTGGGGATCTGAGTCGGGAAGTAACCTCCCTAAGGTTGCTAGCGCTTCTGAGTGCATTTTGTCTGCTTCTGTGAGCATCCAGAGATGGCGGTAGACACGGCCTAGCTCATTCTTTGTCCACACGATATTTAAATGGTCTAGCTCCAGCGCGCGTTGTTGTATACTCAGGGCTTGGGTCTAGGTATCGGTCGCCACAGAAAAGAGATTTTGCTGGTCGTACATGATGCCGAGGCTGTTCAAGATCCAAACGCTTTGAGTATCGGCATCACCACATCGCTCTTCAATGTCCCGCAAAGCGTCCGTAAGCCAGCG
The DNA here is from genome assembly GCA_010405425.1 of Lentithecium fluviatile CBS 122367. Lineage (NCBI taxonomy): Eukaryota > Fungi > Ascomycota > Dothideomycetes > Pleosporales > Lentitheciaceae > Lentithecium > Lentithecium fluviatile. Next base: position 125,570 of record MU005570.1, read on the forward strand.
GACAGCGTCCGGTAGTCGACTGTCCAGCATGTACGAGCGCGCGAGGTCTCTCACAACCATCATTTTGTCGAAATAACCTGGCGTGCATATTGAAGCAGAGGGGATCTGCGACTGGGGCCACGGCAAGCTCAGGAGATGGATAATCTCGAGCATATCTCGCAGAACATCGAAGCGGGCAACACCTGCCTCGTTCTGCGCTTTGGCAATCCATGCTTGCACTTCGTACAGCTGCTTCAAAATGACTTGCAGGGGAAACGTTGTTCTTTCCAGGAGCATGTATCGAGCAATCCAATTTTTTCGCAGGGACGGTACGAGGATGAAGTCTTCAACATCATGTCTCAAAACCTGACTATCTGATTCATGGAGAAGATGGTAGCACCAATTGAGAGTTGCGTATTCTCCAAGAGGGGTTTTATCAGCGGTAATATGCAGGGTTTCGGCGGCCACAGCATGTTTCAAATCTTGGACGCAGACCCGTACAAGGAGTGAATGAGCGTTTTGCGCGATATTGCTTTGCGATAGACCATGGTGTGAGAAAAACCCGACATCTTCCCTCTGGGTCAGAAACTCGCACACTGACCAGTGAACAGGACGGAACTCATCAGTGGTGGGATGATATTCTATCAAGGGGTTACATAACTGTAACACTGCACTTTTGAATGGCTTCCGCTTTCCATATTCTTCTTCGCAGCGCGAGTCGAAGGAAAGTGCGTGTTCGAGCTCTTTCCATCGTAGTGGGCGCCTGCTGAAGCAGACGCAGCACAGCAGGTCTCTGCCCAAATTCCTCATGGAGGTTGGTCCTTGATTCAGAGACTGCAGCGCGGACTCATATACCTCTCCTAGATCTCTAGGAAGCTTAGTCGTCATCGACAGCAAGTCCCTAGTATTTGAGGCTTTTTGCAGTGTCTGGAGCATAAGAAACACCCAGAGAAAGGACCCAGCAGCAGCAGCGGAGAGCTTATCAAAAAGGATATTAGATAGATCATCTTTTCCGAATGAGTCTGCAATGATGCTTAACCCAGTCCGCAAGTAGATGTTGATATCGGCTGTAGTGGAGGAAGGCGTGAGCTTCAACCAGAGATGCTGTGACAATCGACATGTCATGTCAGGTGTCTCTCGACTGGCAAGTAGGATTCGCACATTGTGCGAATTCCCTAGGGCTAAAAATTGTTGGACCATGTCGGTTGCATCTGTGCTCTCGTCTATTCTATCGAGTACTAGATATGTTTTTTGAGCATCTTTTTGGAGTAGATCGTTCAGAATATCCATAGGTTTGTCGGAGCAGGATATCCGGCAACGACCATATCGAGCTGCAGACTCAAAGGCGGCGATGAGCTTGGCCGGGAGATGCTGGCAATCTGCAACAAGCTGGGAATAAATCGAAGCCGCCGCTTCGACATGATTTGCCTTTTTTCTATCACTCGAGTGAAAAAAGAAAAATGCCACGCGGGAATTCCTCAGGGCAATTGATTGTCGCTGGAGGTCTTTCACCACGGATGCTGCGAGTATGGTCTTCCCACTCCCTGGCGGCCCCGATAGCCACAGCACCGAATCACTTCCCCGCCAGTGTCTCCAAGTGAGGTACGAAGTATTGGTTTGTACCCACTCGCCGGTTCCTGGGGTCATTTTGCTCTGTGCACGAAGCAAGTCTTGTGCTGAGTCGACCGGTGATAGCCGTTCCATCAGCTGGCTTCGTCTTTCCAAGTAAACGATTCGATGATGGGCAAACGTCGCTTCCCCCTCAAGGAGTGTGGTGTGTCGTACAATTGCAAGTACGCAATCCTGGAACTCTTTGTTGTATGGGATTACGAATGCTTTTGCGAAAAATCTGAATTCTGATTTTGTTAGCAATACGTTCGGAGAAGTTGGCGGAGGGGGCGGCGTGAGGAGATTCTAAGACTTACCGTTGGACCTTAGGATAGCGTGAATCTTGAACAACAGCCCCACAACATGGTAGTACACCTCGGTAAGAGACTCACGGAATGGAGGCCAGTCCGAGTATATGTCCTTGAACCGTTGGCAGATGCGCAGCCTGTCACTGACATCTTGAATGGTGGAGGCCAATAGCCCAATGGATGAAGTGTATGAGCTCACAGCCTATCGCTTCAGTACACATAAGAGACGAGAGTATACATGACTCACTTCGATCATAAATCTGATGCATCCCCAGGCGAAAGCCACAGTCAGAGACGATGATGTGCATCGATGAACAGCCGCGATTGTCGATGCGTGCTGTATCCGCTCCCCTCTCGATAAGGTGGGAGACCATGCTGACGCTGCCCCTGCACAGAGCCATCGCTAATGCTGTCTGTGCACGATCGTCCTCCACGAGATCGAGCTCGTCCACATGAGCTCCATGTTTGAGAAGAGCGTCTACCGCGGTAGTAGATGTGGCGTGGGCGGCCCAGTGCAGAGGAGTGCCGGCGGGCCAGTGGAACGGGAAATGATTCCTCTCAATCCAATCCGCTTCCAATTGAGCGCCCGAGCGGGTGGTAAGAGCAACCCTTGCATCGACGGCAATACCAGTGGATAGCAGTCGAGAAACAACATTTTCCATCTTGTCTGTGGGGAACAGAAAGGCCCAGTGAAGGCATGACACGTCCAGTGGGACCACACGAATTAGAGGACTGGCTCCTAGGTCCATAAGCGCCATGACGGACTCATATTGTCCCGCTGCACATGCCTTGTATAGAGGCGTCTCCCCTGCGGAGTTGAGACAGTCAATAGAGGTGTCATGCTGACCGACGAGCGACCGAATGAGATCTGGTTTCCCGAGCATTGCGGCAATATGTAATGGCGTATTTTACCTCTTGAACATCTCATCCAGAAATGGTGAGGACGCGTTGGCTTTCCAGTCATCGGAGGCTGTAAGCCAATGGTAGAGAGTGTTGCTCTCGGGCATGGAATTTTCACGGATCAACTGCTCCTCGTCATTGTACCCACCGTTCGCCCTGAACTCGTCGATAGCATGGCCTGCTCGATCTGGATCTAGCTTTTGCAACAGCCGAACGGCTACGGTCGATCCAGAGGCCACTGCTGCATGTAGAAAATCGACAGACTGTTCCAGGTCTGAAGAAGGCGCGGGAGTTTCTGGTGAAGGAATAGCCTCATTGATCTGCGATATGACCCCTATAGCTGCCACGGATGGGTATTTCGCAACGGCTACCCTGTTGATCAATCTTCTGACCTTGCTCTGATAGTTGTCCGGTCTTGTAGCCACGTTTCCCACAGCCATGCCGAATAGCAAGTCTGCCGGAAAATCGTCTGAGATTGTTGCGTCGAGGTCTTCGAGAATACGAGGTTTGAGGTTACGGAAAAATCTGAATCCTCGATGAAAGCGACCCATCTTCTTGTAGGGCACGTGCTTGGACTCCGAGGTATGGAGGCTCTCAAATGATGCCACCCTTACACTTGTTAAAAGAAATTTTGGATTTGAAATAAGGGTGTCATACCAGTTCTCATAGGCCGGTACAGCTTGTCGGAGGAACCTGGGCGATGCGTAGTCTCGAGCCTGGGGCGTTTCTTTGAGGAAATGCGACTCAATTCTGACATAGCATACCCTCGCTTGCTCTTTTTCCCCATTCGAGAAATCACTTTGCTCTTTAATCAACTGCATAGCTTTTGTTTTTCTTTCGTTCCTTTTCGAGCACCGCTGAGGGAAGGAGAATCCGTGAGCCATATACTCTCTAGAGCAAATCGTGTAGAGCGCCACTAAACCGTATGCATAGCTCTCACTCTTGAACAAGGCCTCTCGTGAGTATTGCCCATGCTCATCCTTGTCGTAGTCAGAGGCCTCTGGCGGCTTCCAACCGTATGTTCGACCGTACTTGCGAAAATCATCCACTTGGGTGACCGACAGACCAAAATCGGCAAGTTTGCTAATGAACGACACGAGAGGATTATTTTGGCGACATACGAGTATGTTTTCAGGCTTGAGGTCGTTATGTAGTATGAGGATGTCGCGAAGGCATTCAAGCCCTGCAGCAATACCAAGAGCCAGCTGATAGCGGATCGACCAAGGCGAGACTTCTGATCCCAGAAACGCCCCAGTGTCGAAAAACCCGTCCAACGGACACAAAGCCTTCTGTACAAAGAGCACAGGGATTGGTACGTTGAGGGGGTACCTATCAGCCATATCTCTGCGTTCCTCGCACATTGATCGTGGATGGTCGTAGCCCCAGGCGATCAGGTCGATGATATTTGGGTGCTTCCGGACAATGTCTTGAGCGAGCACCTGGATTTCAAGTCGCAAGTCTCGCAGACTGTCTTTGGTCTTTCTCTCACTCCTGCCCCAGGCAGCAGCCGACGGGGTTGCAATGTCTTTGGTCTTCGTCTCATACAAACGTCGGCTGATGCGCTTGACAACAACTCCCTCGTCTGCCACATAGCCGACATTATATCCACCCTCTTCAAACGTTTCAGATGCGGGTTTGAAAACATGGAATTGGGCGCCTTCGCCAATCTGCTCGTAGTGACCTGTATCTAAGTTGAATGCCTGCAGCGCTCGAGGCCCTTCTATTCCTAACCCTGACGCTAGCATCATAAAATTCGGCAGGGTGGTGATGTCATCATCCAGGTGGAGGTCTCCAGCCTTGACAACGACAGCCTCAACATTTTCCTTGTGGGCACCGGACGAAAGCAACGAAAACATAATGGCGGAAGGGTATGCGAGAATAGTCGAAAATGTTATGTATGAAGTGTGCGAGAAATCAACAAAGGAAACCGCGCAGATGTTCACTACGTGGCAGGATCCGTGCTCGCTTAGAACGACTGATGACACAGAATTGGAAGCAGGGCGGGGTAAAACTGGGTCTGTTACAGCCTTGTCAACTCCTCGTCACATGTAATCCCTACCTGAAATTAAGATAGGACCGCTTACCATGGAAAGTGATTGTAGCTGCGTGAATACAGTCATGCTTTTGCCGACGTTTCCTAAGATCCCCGGTGAAAGCCGGGATCACAAACATTCTGTCTTTACTTTCCCCATTAACAAGTCTTAGGAAAATGGATCTATATATCACGCATTCCAAGTTCAACAGCTAACAGCCCCATTCACTAGCGCGCAACATACAATGGGTAGAACTTCATTGACAAGCCGTCAAATCACGCCCAGAAATTCACGGACCCACATCTAGGCACATATTTTCTCAGTACATTGCGTGTTATGCAATTATAACCCTTTCCTTACTCGAAGTTCTAATATCACAATCTTCCAATAGCATCTCCTGCCCATCACCAGACTCACTCATCATGAGGATACACCGCGGGCCCAAAGCGCGAGATCTACCAAACCCAAACCTCATCCACGCGCTCGAAGAACCTCACTCAGTGAGGGGAGCCGACATAGAATCCGAACCCCATGAGCTCTCCGACGACTCCTGGATCGAAATTCCTAGCCGGGAGTGGAGCGATGAGAAGCTTCTTGATGACGCGCGACCTGGGCGAAGGAAGAATGCAGAGACGGCGGATAGTAGCGCGACGGAAACAAGTCCAAGCTGTTACGTTAGCGATTGCGGTAAGGAAGGGATATATAAAGAGGTATTAGGCTAGGAGAAGGAAGATTGTAGTCAAGAATTTGTGAGTGAAGGGCATTTCAGCCAGGAAAGTTTTGATATTCTTGGGTGCAGTCAGGGAAGTCTTGATGTTCCACGGGCTAGCAAAGAGAACCTCTACGAGGAACCTAAGAGGAAGTAGAGGGTTGATATATGTACTACAAGTTCTGGAGGTTTTTGTGGCGGTCGGTGTACTATCTAGGGAACGGGAATATTGCGTTGATTTTGAATAAGTACGAAGGAGTGAAAAAGAGTCAGTACAACGTTCATGCCGCCTGATGAGAGCCCAAGAAGTATAACCACTATTTATGATTTACTTTGTCCGATGTGACATCGCATGAGCGGGTACAGATCATCCCTTGTCCGTACGTTCACGCACTAATGTCGTTCCGAAAGATTCCCACAGGTGCAGTGGATCCTGTCTGCGTCGTCACGTCTTCAATACGCTGATCAATCTTTCCAATCACAAATTCCGTCATTGAGAAGCCCTCGACGCATTCATATAACCGACTCATTGCTAGCTCATGGGTATGAAGATGTTGGAGGTGTAGGAGTTTCGCTAAGTTAATGTGCAGCTGTTGGACTCGTGGAATCACTCGCGAAACTCGGATACGGCTCTGTGTATCCTGCATGCTATCAATAATGAGGCCAGTTTTCACAACCCATGAGATCAGATCTACTCACCGCTCTTTCAGAAGCATCTTCGAGATCTAAGATGATATTCTCCCAATCATTGAACATGCGGTACAAATAGAAATGAATGAAATGAGGCTGGTACCTCAAAAGAAGCAATTGATCGTCGCCATTGGGCCAACGTTTTATTTCAAGTTCCTTTTGTACAAGGTAAGCGTAATGATTGACTTGTTGGTTGTGCTTGGGAAACGTCAGTATTATAAAGGGCCGATCTGAATCAAATGATTGCCTGTGGACAAATCCGACCAATAAACCTACTGTTGTCGCCGCTCTAGCGTCTACCACTTGTTTATGCTTTCATCGTGTTGAAAATGATGTTAATGTTGGTGGCTAAACATACCGGATCTCTACGAATCACCCAGAGATGATCCTGAACCGCCGCAAAACTGAACCACAGCGGTAATGTCTAACGACAGTCGTTAGTTTGATATTACTATTCGTCGCGCAAACATTTACCTTGAGGTGTTTGCCTACTGTGTCGAGAGATAATTGCCTGTCGAAGCTTCAATCGGTTTACCGGGCGTCCCATAATTGCAGGATATTGAGGGAGAGCTCGATGTAGGGCTTCATGGATGGCATCCTGATGGTCTCTAATAACTCTAATGTGAATTTGATAAGTAATTCGCATATGGATAGTTAAGCTTCTTCGTACATTATGATGGCTTCTTCCGAGTGTTGGCGCAGGTGCTCTTCTAACTAATTTGCGACATCGAAGGAGTTTACGAGCTAGTCAACAACCTGGGAGGTATTTAGGGCGGCTGGTCGATCTTGCATCGCAAGCCGTCTTATGAGCGCAACCCCAACAGGCTCCGATAGGCATCTTCGCGCATGCGGATCCTGATCCCATAGTGACTCGGGCCCGGGTATACACCCCGGGATTGTTGTGTGACGTCATCCATACTGTCCAGATAACTAAAAAGAGCCGAAGCTATCTTTCCAGTATCCTGCGGGGATTCAGGTATAATGCTGCGACCATCTCACGATATCAGCTGAGGGTCTTGGCCAGTGTTCGGCAAAGAGGGAGTGGATTCCCTCCTGAATCCCTCCACGGAGTCCTAGGATTTGCCCTATGTTAGCGTTTAAAACGTACTAACTAATTATGTTATAGCTCTAAACGTTAAGATAAGCTTATTACTACCTAATATATTAAATTTCTAGCGAGCTAGCTTATACGTAGGGGTCTTAGTGTTAAGCTTAGTATTAAGCTATAAAGAGTAGTAATAGTTATTAATTTACTACGTATAAATAATACACCTATAATAAATTAACCTATATTAGTTAATATTACTGTTACTACTAATAGAGCTATCCTATTACTCCTTAAATAGCTTATTATTATTATTACTATTACTGTTAACTCTCCTATAAAGGTAGTTATTAAAAGGACTAATCTTTATAAACTTAGTGCCCTAATACGTTTACGCCTACGCTCTAAGGGTAATAAGACTAGCTCTCTTCTAGTTAGTAAGGTATAAAGACACCTATAGTAGCTCCTCTCTAAGTCGCGCGCGTTATAGAGAGAGTATAAAGCTAGCGTTAGAAAATATTCTCTCTAGTTTAGAGCTTATAGTAGGTATTAATAATAAATTAATTACTATATAGTATAGCTTTAGATATTTAGCTTTTATCTTAGCTTATCGCTAGTATTACGCAATAATTAGGTTAGGTTTAATATATAGGGGCTCTTTAAGATACTCTAGTAACTTATTACTACCTTATTATAGAGTACTAAGCTAATACGCTGTTAGGGCTAGTAGCCCAGACTAGGGTTAGGTAATCCTTCTCTTATAAGCTGCCTTGAATCGTCTCCCTGCGGGGTAGCGATTCGTCTCGTCTATACACGAATGCTACCATTTACCCTTCTATACAATAATACACTCCTTGCGCTGCCTTATAGGTTACTATCCTAACATTTAAATCGCTCTTCCCTTATAGGTAGTTTAAAGAGGTAATGTTATTGCATGCT
>MU005570.1:139963-181583 GCA_010405425.1 Lentithecium fluviatile CBS 122367
GTTTATCTTTATTAGATAGTCTCTACTTAATAACTTATATAACTGCATAGCCCTATTATGCTTCTTAAGAGCGAGCTTAATAACCTCTACCTTAGAAGGAGATATTACTGTTAGAAATAAGCCCTTAAGATCCTCTAGACCTAAAATTATGCTTAATAGTAGCTAGAAAAGTTAGAATATACTAAAATAGGCTAAAAAATGCTATAATAGACTTACCGCTAAATAGGGGGCCTAATTATTAAGGTATTAAAGATATATTTAGAATAGCACCTCCTTATAGATAGTACTAAGCTAAAGGTAATTACCCTTAGCAAACTTATACTACTCTTCTATACCTAGAACGCTATACTTAGCTATAGCCTTAATGCAGCCCTAATAGGGCAGGGCGGAACGCTTTCTAGACTTCTTAGTCGCCTTAATGTAAAATTCGTTTATAGTCTTACTACTAGATATAATAGGAGCGATAATAAATTCTTTAGCAGAAGAATAGGCTAAATAGAAGTAGAAAGTAACTAGAAATAGTAATAAGGGTCTACTTAATCTAGTTAGTACTATTCTACGCTAAAATATGCTAGATTCCTCTTTCTTATACTCTTTACCTAGAACGTACTTACCTACTAGTTAATGCGGTAGGGGTAGGAGGGAGAAAGAAGGGAGGTAACTTAGTAACTAATACCTAGTGCGGGCTTACTAAGAAGCCTGCCTATAAAGTTAGGTAATACTGCTAGGTAACTATAAAGGTAGTAGTAAAAATAAAAGTAAAAGTAAGAGAGAAAGTAAAGGTAAAGTAGAGGTAGATAACGAAAGCTCTGCTATATACTTATACTAGGTCTTTAGATAGGCGAAGAAGCGCTATTTTAGGCTAGAATAGACTAGGTAGTCTACCTCTAGCCTCTTAGGTTAAGAGGCCCTAGAAGGGGAGATAATATTAGAGCTAGTAGCCTAGACTAGGGTTAGGTAATCCTTCTCTTATAAGCTGCCTTAAATTGTCTCCCTATAGGGTAGCGATTCGTCTCGTCTACACATAAATGCTACCATTCACCCTTCTATGCAATAATACACTCCTTGCGCTGCCTTATAGGTTACCATCCTAACATACGCTGCGCGTAGCTCTTCTTTAAGAGAGGTAATTTTTCTTCTCTTACGCCTATTACTAGTACTCTCTCTAAGTACGTTATACGTTTATAAGTCTTAAGAGCTTTATAAGAGTTACGCCTTTAGTAGTTAATTATACTTACTCTTAAATAACTTAGTAACCTTCTTAATACCCTTGCGCGCCTACTTATTACCCTACTCCTTATATAACTAGGGTAATTTAAGACGCAGATCTAGTAGAATTAGTACTATATAGATAGGCGTATAGTTTATAAGCTTATAATAGTACTTTACTTTTTACTAGGCTTACTTAATTACTACCTAAAAGGCGTAGTAATTACTCTTAGCACTCTTATAGTACTTAACCTTTAATTTTTCTAGTCTCTTTATTAAGAGCTTAATAATAAGAACTACCTTAGAGATCTTATTACTTAATAGCTTAAAGAAGTAACCTTCTAGTTATTTAGTAGCTTCCTTAAAAGGTTTAAGTAGGTTAGTAAGCTCTCTAAGGATACCCTAATTATTAGATTCTATATAGTTTTATAGTATTACCTAGGTACGTAAGTTAGCTAGTAACTTCTTAAGGGGTTTCTTAGTACGCTCTTTAACTAGGCGCTTATATTATATATACTCTATATTAAGAAAGTAGTTAATAGAGTTACGCAGGCGTAGAGCCCTTATAATTATATTATAGGTAAAGTTCTATTAAGTAGAGTTATTATACTATAGTACTAATATTAGTGTAGGAGCTATAGTATTTAGGTGCTCTAAGTACTATATATTAATTTAAGCCTTATTAAACCTCTGCGTCCTACTAGGGGAGCTATAGATCTATTTAATAATATTAAATAAGTAACTAATTAGCTTCTTCTCCCTCTATAACTTAACCTTCTCTTTAAGAGTTACTATATAAGAAAGCTAAGCGTTAAATATCTTATAGTCTTTGCTAAATAGAGCTTATTAAGTAATAAGATTAATAATATAGCCTATATAGCGTAGTCTTCTCTACTAAGAATTAAGGCTAAGCTTATAAGAGAGCTTATTAATAGCAACGTTATTTAATAAGATATTATTAAGTATAAAGTAGCTAACGTAGTCTTATATATTATACTTAATAATTATATTAAGAGTGTTTGCGTAGAGGTTAATACTACTATAAGTATTAGGCATCTCTATTAAAGAAAGTAGTGCTATTTAGTAGGCGCTATAGTAATTTACCTAATAAGCTATTACGCTGTTTATAGCTTTATAGTAATAAAAGATCTATATATTAAAGGAAAGGTATATTTTACTATAGGCTTTTAAGAGTACGCGCTTAATCTCTTACTTATAGTAGTAGAACTTATAGAGAGCCTACTATTAGAAGGTATAATTACTAGAAATTAGCTTCCTCTACGTAAATTACTGTAGGTAAGTAAATATTTACCTAAAGTAAGGGCTATTAACTACCCTATATAGGATATTCTCCTAAATAATCTAGCAGAATATATTCCGCTTAAGGGTCTTAGGACTTAATATATCTAGTATAGTGTTTACTACCTTTTATTTATTCTTATAGCTTATATTAATAGCTTTCTCTAGCGTCTTTTTAGGTATAGTTAGATTAGTTTTAGTAATAAAGGTTTTTTAGTAAGCTACTTAAAAGTGTAATAAGACGCTAGCGCCTTTATAGGTAAAAGTAAACTTATAATTACTATTAGTAACATCTAGGTAGCACGTCTTATATAAGAAGTACTTCTTCTTACTTAACGCGCTATCTTTTCTACTAGCTACGCTTTATATAGGGACTTTATACTTCTACTACTAAGCTTACGTTCTCTTTATATATAAAAGCCTACAGTAACTAATAAGCTTAGGGTGCTCCTAAACTACCTACTAATATTTAAACTTAGGCTAAAAAGAGCTTGCTATACTTGTAATAAGCACCTCTACGCTCTTACTATTTATTTTCTAAAGTAATATAGGTATAAGGATATCTATAGTATTAAGTTTAGTAAGCAACCTAGCGCTCTTCTTCTTAAAAATTACTACTTAAGTACTCTTAGATGTATTAAGAGGGTTAAAAGAGCTTATAGTAATTAAATTAAGTAATAAAAGTATAATATAATTAATAAAAATATATTCTAAGTAATAATTATAGTGTATAGAGAGCTAGTAATAGGAGAGTTAATATCTTTTATATATTAAAAAGCTAAAACACTAATAGCATTATATTAGGCACGTAATAAGTAATTTACTAATTAAATACCACTATTTAGAATCAGTTCTCCTTAAAACGCTATAGAGAGATTCCGGAGGGCGGGACTCCGGAGGTCCTGAAAGGAAATCCCTCCTTGCCGAACACTGGTCTTGGCAGCCCTCTACTCATACCATCGCGTGTATAGTTGTTGATTGATTTTGTAACTCATAACAGATCTAGAAAAAGAGTCGATATATAGGGCTCTGTCAAGCGCCCTTTCAACTCCTAGAATCATCTAAAGCTGCTTCGCACTGGATGCTTTCCCCGTATAGCTTAACTTATTTACGTACGCTGCTAAACGACACGTTAATTAAAAACCAGTGCAACAGGTCGGAACTTCTAGGGTAATGCAATCGATGAACCCTCCCAATAGGTCCTTTTCGCAGTTGCATGATCGAATGTACTTTGCGCATTCTTAACAGATACTGTCAGCTGCCAGTGACATCACCGTGCAGCCCCACTCGGCTTCCCAGCGGCTTTGAATTTCAACTACATTACCACGCACCCTATCGAACCATACATCATCTTATAATATTTCTCCTTCCACTGCAGCTGAAGCCGCATCTTCTGCAACTCCATATCTTTCTCGTGGCTCTCTTTCAGCATATTCACCTGCGTCCTGCTCTCCTGGATCGCCAATTCCTTTTCGCGTATCGACTTCACCATCTCTTCCATCTCCTTCTCATGCCGCTGCTTCATCTCTTCGTACAGCTGCTCGCTATTCGCCTGCATCCTCCGCAGTTCATCTTGCCCCCGCTGGATCCTTGACTCAAATTCCGCCTTTGCCTCCTCAATTTCTTCTTTCCGATCGTGGTCTTGTTTTGATAGCGCTTCTGCAAGTTCATCCTGCAGTTCCTTGAGTCTCTTGTCGTAGTATTGTTTCGCCTTTTCTACTTCTGACGCTACTTCTGCCCCTGCGCCCGTTTGGCCAAGTTGGAGGTTTTGGTCGACCATTTCGCGCTGAATGTCGAGCGTGACAGGCTGTTTTCGGTCTATCAAGTACTTGAGAATTTTCAGGCCAGAAGTTTGTCCGGAATCTTGTCGGAAGACCTTGCTCCCTTGATCGATCATCGGCTTCCAGAAAACGGCTTTGTTTTGAAGCTCAGATTCGCGTGTTTCGGCGATCTCTTTGCTCGTTGTTTCCCACATAGTGGTTACCAAGCACACGCTTTTCAATCCGTCGTCACCGCATAGTCTCTTGAACATTCGCAGATTCTTTACACCAGAGCCTCCGACCTTTACGTCTAATATGCGATGCAGATACACAATGCCGGTCAGCTTGATATGTGATTTGTGCGCCTGATTCAGCCATGCTGCTACTAGACGGAGGATCTCGGAGTCTGTCCGGAGTGAGTCGTCAAATCCGGGAGTGTCGGCCAGGTATATCCTCTTTCTTCCTGGGAGTGTACATGGCACTACTTGTACACTTTGGGTACCTAATCGCGTTAGCAACCCTTCCAGGTGAGAGCATCAGTTGATTGACGGAGCGGATCATGCTATATACTTACAAGAATCTAAGCCATGTCCAACCTCGAGTTCGTAGTCGGCAAAATGATTTACAAATGTCGTCTTCCCGCTTCCGGTGACCCCCATGACGGCAATTACGACATCGTCGGTTCTGATTCAAGCGTCAGCAAACGCCTCCGTCCCAAACTCGAGCTCTACGACTCACTTAAGGTCTGGTGGTTGTGGCGGAAGCCCATCTTGCATCCTCGCGCGTTGTTTTCCGCTTCCACCCATCGGGCGCGACGATGATGACTCTCCGGTCATTGTATAAAATATTAGGAGGATTAACTCTCCAATGCCTCAACTCTTTCAGACTTTTTGTTAGTTGATTATTGGCAATGCAGTGGCTTTCGCAGCGACAGCACAGAGACCTGCAACAAGAGAGCGCCGCGCGGACCACCAGATCCAGAAATGAGCCTCTTCAGCGTGAGTTGCGCAAGGCATTCCCCGCCACTACTGGCGATACGTCGTAAACCGGTGGTCGCAACGCCCGTCCGGCAAAACCTGCCACAGCTGAGCCGCGCTAACCGGCATCCGGTGAACTACCCGGAATCGATGCATGTGTTCGGCGATCGTATTCACACGGCATATTTCCATTGGTCGATTGGTGTGCTGAGTGCAGATACCAATGCGGGAAGTTGGGGCCGAAAGGCTGCTGGTGGTTTGGCGGAGGTCGTTCGACCCACAGAGCTGAACTCGACCTGCTTCAAGTTTGCCTAGGAACTACGCGTACATTGCAGTGCCTCGAGGCTGAGCTGCGCTGCCCCAGAGCACGGGACGTCAGCTTAGCAAGCCTAGATACATGCACAAAGCGGTTGGTCATACCCACGCGCACCAGGCAGAAGGCCGTAAAATGCACTGAGTGAAGTGGCACCATCCGCAATTTAATGCAGCGCAGGGAACCGTCCTGCCGAGATGATTTGCAGCCCACCCCACTATGCCAACGCATCAAGGGCCTACGATGGAAGCCGACGTAGGCATTGCAGTAATGGGTTTGACTGGTGTGGGGAAAAGCAGCTTCATCAAGAATGTCACTCGACGTGAAGACATCCAGATAGGGCATGGCTTGACATCAGGTGCGCACATGCCACTGGCCAGATCTACCTCTGGGAACGACGCACTGATAGCGAGACAGAGACCAGCGAAGTTCATGACTATTCTTTCGTCCACCAAGGCATCCGATACACGCTCGTTGACACGCCTGGGTTCAACGATACCTTCGAGTCCGACGAAACCGTTACCGCGAATATCCTTCAATGGCTAGAATCCTCATATCGCGCCGGAGCCAAGCTGAACGGCATACTTTACCTGCACAGTATCGCGGCCCCGAAAATGGCAGGAAGCGCCTTCGATAACCTCTGCATGTTTCGGAAACTGTGCGGCGAAGACGCGTTGAAGCATGTTGTGCTCGCGACAACTTTCTGGGGCACAATGGATCCTGCGACTGAGGAGCGACGTGAGAGCGCCCTGATGCAAGACCGAAAACTCTGGGGAAGGATGGTGAGCGCCGGATCAAAGGTCGTGCGGCTGGAGAACACGCGAGAATCGGCATTGGATGCCCTTCGAGTCGTTTCGGGCGCTTCCAAGATCACCCTGGCGGCACAACATGAGATGGTTGACGAAGGTAAAGCTCCGAAAGATACACTGGCCGCTCAGTTCGTGGCCTCTTGTGGGAATGATGCTACAAGTGCCGAATTCCGAGAACGCATGAAGCAGAGACGGGACGAGACCTTGGAGCGCGTGGAGAAGATGAAGAAGATGCGAGAAGAAATGAAGGCGCAAGACGAGATGCTTGCTCAGCTCAGAAAAGAGGCGGACGACGCGAAGTCGGAGATTAGCACCACTTCTTCACGGTATAGCGGGTCGCATGTTTGTCGGTGTAAGTTGGTTGGAAAAGCGAGATGCGCTGGTTGCGGAAAATCCATCGGAGGAACATTTTATCGTAAGTCTCCGTCCCGCTATGTGCTTGCTAGGGTCAAAGCTAAGCTTCCGCAGATTGCTGCTTCTGCACAGGGAGGACATATCTGCACTGTCGGAAGTGCGGTAATCGTTGTAAGGAAAAGAGTCACCCGAACATGAAGCAGTTGGAGACGTACTGTATTGTTATGTAGCTAGATACCCCATTCAAATTTACGTCTACGCCTCTCTTACCAGAAGAGGATCCCGATGAAGGCTCGCGCGTGCATCAGAAGCATCCAGAACGCAACTTCAAACGAGCTAGGGTCGGAATCTCATTGTTGCTGGCTACTTGAGGGATATGCTCTCGCAAGTGCAATCGATGTAGACTTCCGGCTATAGCTCGACGGATCTACTGGATACTGGACGTAATTCACATTCTCAAATCCTGGTTGGACCCGTTGCTGGTGAGACGAAGCGGCAGCTACGGCCGCCGCCTGAGCGTAAGGAACCGCATGCTGAGACATGCGCCTGACGGGGTTTTCATCTGGGTTGCTGCTAGAATAAGATTCCTCGTCCGGTCCTTCGTAAAAGTCGTCTTCTGGAACTTGCTTGCCATGCTTTTTCTTGCGGGGTTTCTGATGCTGGGAGCTTGATCGGCCCTTCGAGTCCGATGTCTTGGATCCCTGAGGCAGTTTCAGTGGCTTCTCTGCTCGCGGAAATGTAAGGGCCCGCCGTAGAGGTTGGGTAATAGCCTTGTGCCCACCAAAGGCCCCCTGCAGAAGGGCAACGAAGCCTCGGCCCATGACCTCGGCCAGTTCAGCCCGTGGATCTTTCTTCTCTCTTTCCGCTCTCTCCCGATACAGCTGCTCCTTGACTGTTTCTTTCAGCTTTCGGTGTTCTTTCTTCAATTTCTCGTTCTCGATAGCTTTCCCTTTGTTTGCCAGACGGAGCTTGTTCAACTCGCGAATGTGTTCCATTTCCGCACGCGCAAGCTGTTCCTCCAGCTCGATCTCCCGTGGCGTCTTCTCTTCTGCCTCCCACGTTGCCCTTTCTGCTTCCTTAGCCTTCTGTGCAAACCATTCCATCCGCTGCTGTTCCATCTGTTCGGGAGTTGTGGCAAGTTGATCTTGTGCGAGTTTGGCCATTAAGATGTTCGCTTCGTATTCTCGTCGCTGCTCCGATATGATTGTGACGAGGTCGTCGTCATTATCCTGCATGGCGTCTTCCAAAGCTTCTTGTAATTGTTCCAACTCTTGCTCATACCTCGCACGCATCTGCTCAAATTCCCCGCCCAAATATTGTCCAGCGGCAGTATTCTCTAGCGATTTACGTTCAACAATCATCTCCCTTTGAATGTCCAGAATAGCGGATTGCTGTTTCCGGAGAATATGTTCGACGATATTGACTGCGCTGTCGAATGTATTGAGATGTCTTATTATCGTAGCGCCTCCTTCGGCAAGTCTCCCAAAGAAGTGTGGTGTGGAAATCAGAGACTGTTCTCTGTTTCCAGCAACGTCGGGCTCGACTAGTTCCCACATCGTGGTCACGATGGATACAGCTCCAAAGTTGCTCTCTCCACATATTTTTTCGATCAGACGGATACTCTTCACTGACGATCCGGCCATTCGAACATCGGATATCCGATGCAGGTATAGCACCCCGGCTAAGCGAATACAACCCGAATCGTAAATGGTGTTCAGAAGCATAGCTATCTTCTGCAATACACAAATGTTGTCTGCCTCGGTATCGTCGAACCCAGGTGTATCGAGAAGGTACACCTGCTGACCATCGGATCTGATGTAAGAATATCCGTCAACGTCTTTCGTACCTACGACACATTAGTCCATCCCCAGTACCGCACAAGAATCCAAAGACCGCGGAAACCACGGCCCTACAGAAGGTTTCCGGGAAGTGAAATCGCGCATGGCACACGTACAAGAGGTCAATGAATGTCCGATCTGCATCCTCTCCTGAGTTAGGTGCGAGATGAATGTACTCTTTCCTACCCCTGATAGACCAAGAAGCAGTATAGCAATAGCCCTTCCATTATCAGTGATCAAACGTGGAAACGGATTTGGCGGCAACATACGGAGGCGGTGCTTCGCCGGCCAATCTCCTCGGGGGCTCTGTCTCGCGTCTCACCATGGCATCGCCTTTGCTCTTTCGTTCACGTACTCGGTGGGAACTTCTCGAGTCTTCCGACAGTCGTCTCCCATCCCTTAGTTCTAGATTGCTTCTCATGGTGGAGACTCTCGCATGACAGTCGCCATGTATGCTTCCAGAATACCAGCAAGCGAAGGACAGTCGGATCAGGGCTGTGTTCGGACCAGCGAAAATTGCTAGCCACTCGGTATCTTCATGACAACTGTGTGTGCGTGGCGAAGCATGTGCGCGTCGAGCTATCGTGAGCGTGCAGAGATGGCTCGATTGGTGTGCGCAACCCCGGTCTGTTGGGTCGGCTAATCCTGCCTCCATAAATTCCGGTGAACTGCACTGCCCGATACGTGTGCGGCTGTGATTGGTCCAGCCGAAGGCATGGGTTCCGGCTGAACTTCAGCCTTGCGCCATCTCGTTAGGCATCGGTTGCCTTATCGACGGTCAGCAGCTGGTGTGAACTATGCAGTGCAGTGTACGGAAAGGGAATGGCACCTTCTGAAGGTAGGAGGGCTGAATGAAACATGAACCGTCGAGTCATCAAAATGTGCGTGGCTTTCGGACCCCAAAACAGAATCAATGGGCGAAGAGTGACTTGCGCGAGCTCCTGAAGGGTTTGTCCTGCACAGAGTGGTACTCGCATGAATTGACGCCGCCGACAGAGCATTCCAAGATGGAGTTGATCGAGTAAGGTGCCCACATCCTCTATATTGCCTCGCTGACACCTGCAAAGCAAGGATGATATATTCATTGCTGTGATGGGCATGACCGGCGCTGGGAAATCGTCTTTCATCACGCTCTGCACGCAAGAACCGCTCGAGATCGTAGGCCATGGACTGAGTTCATGTTAGTACAATTGTGTGGGGCACGGGATCATCGGACTTACCTAGAAAATAGGCACGTCGCAAGTAATGATGCATACCATGACATGCAACGGACAGACCGTACATTTAATTGATACCCCGGGCTTCAACGACACTGTACGATCAGATGGCGAAACTCTTCAGGAACTCGCTTTCTGGCTCGCAGCAGCGC
Source organism: Lentithecium fluviatile CBS 122367 (assembly GCA_010405425.1). Classification (NCBI taxonomy): domain Eukaryota; kingdom Fungi; phylum Ascomycota; class Dothideomycetes; order Pleosporales; family Lentitheciaceae; genus Lentithecium; species Lentithecium fluviatile. The sequence continues at coordinate 149,892 of MU005570.1, forward strand.
ACGAACGGGAGTTTCATCTGAGTGGGATTATCTATCTGCATCCAATTAATGCCAATCGTCTTCAAGGCTCTGGGGTACGATCACTGAACGCATTCAAGAGGATGGTGGGAGAGTCGAATTATCATGGAGTTATTCTGGCCACGACGAGATGGGACGAAATTGCGCCAGAACAAATGCATCTTGCTTCCCAACGAGAGCAGCAATTACGTACGAAGGGGGCAGACATTCTTCAAAAGGGAGGGAGGGTGGTCTCCCTGTCGGCCGGACGACACGACGCGATGAGGATCGTCGCTCACGTCGCTGGTAGACGTCGAGATGAACGACTCACGCTCGCATTCCAGCGTCAACTCGTGGATGAAGGAAGGGCAATATACGAGACAGACGTGGGGAGGGTTCTCTTCGAACAGCTAGAAACGGACCATCAGCAGCTGCAGGGGAGAGTGGAAGGTTCGCAAGCCGAGATCTTGAAACTGATTGAGTCTGGTAAGCAAGACCATCTGACAGAGGTGCTCGAATTTCAAACCGAGACGACAAATTCTCTGAAGCCGCTTGAGGACGACATCGAGCGAATGAGGAAGAGAATGAACGACATACGGGAGCAGTGGGAAGAGAGATTGCGAAAAGAGAAGGATGCCCTAGCAGAGGCAGAGAAGGAATCCGAGGAGAAAATCAAACAGAAAAGCGAGGAGCTTACACGACTCCACGCGCAGCTGCGGTCGCCATCTCCATCAAGTGGTGTCGGGCGGAATGGTTCTAGACAATGGTCTTCTCCGCAAGCCCCGAATTTCCTGGAGCCATCGGATGGATATGTGCCGCGTTCGACGAGGTCCGCATCCCCGTCATCCACATACTCAACCTCTTCGAGTGGCCCACGTAGCCTAACGCCCAACTCGGCAATTACAGAAGCGGGTTTGCTACGAGAGATTGAAGAGTTGGGCCATCAACAGGATGTCATTCGGAGTTGGAAACAGATCCGACCAGACAGTCGACGGCACGCGCAGCAACCAGGGCACAACGCTGCTTGGAGTGTCGTAGGCACGGGCTTGGCAGTTGCTCAGGTCGTTGCTGCCATTGCATGCACAGTCATGTGAGCTGCGTAATGCAAGCAAAAGAAGACGACGACCGCACCACCGGTCTGGGAAGACTAAAGAGACCAAGGTTGGGTTGAAAGCATGGTGGCCAATACAGAAGAGACCAGGCGAGGATTGGCTCGCAAGGGGCACTCGTCATTGAAAAACCTGGAGTCAAACGAAGGCAACCCAAGCTGGCTCATGCGCTGCTCAGAATTGAAGTAATGAGCATGTGTGTGGTTGAAGGGAGTAGTCCACGTAACGGTGAAGTCAGTGGAAAGAAGCGGATGTGCTTATGTCGGCGTCTCTGCGAAAGCACCAACCCACCTCCCCCCTCGCCCAGAAATATCCTTCCATCTAGAAGCAGATAATCGAAATCGAAAATTTTTAATCTCCCGCACCGCGAAATGCGACGAGGACGTTAACATCCGATCTCAGTCTCACGGAAGCAGCCGCCCTAAGTGCCACTCTGCCACTGACTGTCGCACCTCCGCAATCCGCCTTAGCATCGCGATTTAAATACTCGTCCACACCATCTAACACGCATCATCGACCAACCACATCGCCATCACTCTCTTCCGCGGCGCCACCTCCGTCATCCACACCACCTCGCTTATCGATAACCTTATTTCTCCACCCTGCGCCGATCCCGCACCCAATCCCAGCCCCATGGATCACGGCACCTCACCACTCACATCACTCACGTCAATAATGCATGCTCAGCTCCATACAACCCCCAAGAAAAGCGAAACCACGCTCTCCTATTAGCGTCTCCTGCAGGTCTCTGAAATCTCGATGCTGCCATTAGCGCAACTGACTTGCTGAACGCCGCGGCGTCCACGGATCGCCAGACGGTTGGGCGGAATGCACACGATGTCATCATCGCTCGTGCGAGCTGAGCGTGGTGTGTGTTTGAAGGACACGGCCCTGTGGTGTGTATCCACCACGGGCTTTACCATGTCCGGCGATGTGAATATACGCCACTGTCGTCGGCGCGGGGCACTAGGTTCAACGTCTTCTACTTCACCATCATCGTAGCGCTGGACCCTTCCGTCTGCCCCTCTCTCTCGTCTCGCTTCCCACTTTCCAGTTTTCTTGTTCATCTGTTGTGAAGTGGGCTTCGCTTTTTGCTTTGGCTGCATGCGAGGCGTGTAACTGTACAGGTACACCCGCCACTAGGCTCTGTGTTGCATCGTCGTTGTACCCGATACGCTTTTTCCACCGACGTCATGGCCCACGCACATAACGTCCTTCCCTTCCACAAAACAGATGTCGACAGCAACTCCAAATCGAAATCGAAATCCAAGCAAATAGCCCCAGGAGCAACCAACGGCCACGGCCCCAGCGGCAAGCGCTCGCGCAACAAATCTTGGACGCAGAAATGGCGCAACGAGATGGTCGCTGCGGCGGCCGAGTTCGCGGGGACCTTTATGTTCCTCTTCTTCGCATTTGGCGGGACGCAGGTCGCGAACTCGGCGGCGATCCAGGACGATGCGAGCACGGCGGGCCAGGCGGATAATTCAATAACGCAGGCGCCGAATACGAGTGTGCTGTTGTACATCAGTTTGATCTTTGGATTTAGTTTGATGGTTAATGTTTGGGTGTTCTTCAGGGTTAGTGGGGGGTTGTTTAATCCAGCTGTAAGTGTCCCATCCAATGAACGTTCAGATGAAGAAGGAAATGGTCTGCCAGAGATGCATCATGTACTAATACTTCCAGGTAACCCTCGGCCTCTACCTGATCGGAGCCATCGGCCCCACCCGCGCAGCCCTCTGCTTCCTCTCCCAAATGCTCGCGGGCATGGCCTCCGCCGGCGTAATCTCCGCCATTCTACCCGGACCCCTCAACGTCTCCACAACCCTCGGCGCCAACGTCTCCGCCGCACAGGGCGTCTTCCTCGAAATGTTCCTCACCTCGCTCCTCGTCTTCACCATCTTCATGCTCGCAGCCGAGAAGCACAAAGCCACCTTCCTCGCGCCCATCGGCATCGGCCTCGCACTTTTCGTGGCAGAACTCGTGGGCGTGTTCTTCACGGGCGGAAGCTTGAATCCCGCGAGGAGCTTCGGACCGTGTGTTGTTACGAAGAACTTTCCGGGGTATCACTACATTTATTGGTTTGGGCCGCTTATGGGGACGCTGCTTGCTTGGGGCATGTATCGGATTGTCAAGTCTGTGGAGTACGAAACGGTGAACCCGGGACAGGACTTTGATGATCATGAGGTACGTTTACTCCAACTTAATATCCACTTGCACTCGAACGTACTAACGGAAAATAGGCCGCGCTCTTCCACCCTCCGGATGACCCCGAGTCAGCCCAGCAAGTCGAGCGCCCCAACGTCGCCGCCATCGTCGCCGAGCAAGCCGTCCGCATGGCGAGCCGCTCCTCTAGCGGTGGCAGCGGGGGCGGTCGCATGGATGGGATCGAGGGGCGGTTATCGGGCGAAGGGCGGACGTCGCCGACGCCGTTTGCGTCGAGGTTGAGTGAGTTGGATAGGACGGCGAATGTAGGGCAGGCGCACGGTGTGAGGGAGTGAGCAAAAACGGCTGCTGATGTGAAGCTTTCGATCGCGGGGGATTAAGTTGGACAGTCTGCAACCTAAAGGCCGAAAAGGAATGGCGTTCTGGAAGGAAATGTGTTTCCGACTTGTGGGAGGGGATTAGGTGGCATATTCGTTGATTTTTTCGTATCTGCATAATACCCGTAAAGAACATGGCGGGTACGTCACGGCCTTTTTTTTTTCTCTACACACTTCCTTCCATTTGTTCCGTCATCTCATGTCCAATAACAATACTATTTATCCAACAAAGTATTTCCGAGGCGTCACTCATCCTCTCTTCACCCATGCGCACACAGACAAACCCGCATATCGCCACCCCTCAACAGCCCCTTCCTCACTTCACCCAGCCGCGACTCGGTCTTGTACACAATGAACCAGGCCAAGCAGTGCGCTATCAGGATGGCGAAGGCGAAGATGAAGATGGTCAAGATTAGAACGAGAGCGATTGTCTGGACAAGCGAGGGGCGAGCTCTGCCCTTTTTCTGTGGCGAAGCGGGCACCCGGGAAGCTCCGGCTTTGGTCGCGGGAGACGATTTGCGTGAGGGCTCGACGATTGCAGGAGCCGGATGGCTCGGAGGAGCAAGAGGTTCCGGATGGTTCGTGGGCTCGGTGACAGGCATATGACCGCCCATAGGCTCGAATATACCTTCCATCTCATCTTCAGTTGATTCTGTGCGCTCCCTCCCCTTTCCTTTCCCATCAAGAATAGGCGACGCGCTCGGCCCCAGAACGCGCCACGCCGTATCCCTCCCACTCTTCGGACTCATCGCAAACGGTGGATCCCACGGCTTCTTCGGCCTCCCCTTCCCCTTCTCACTCCCTGTGCCACTCTCACTTCTCGCCTCCATCCCCGTCGTCGTCGTCGCTCTCTCAGGTCTGTCCCAGGGCTTCCTGCCCGTCCCCATGTCCCCGCCCGTTTCCGCTGCTCTCCCGCTATGCCCTCTCATTCCCGCCGATAACCCGTATGCGCCAATCTCGTCCTCGCTCCTCGCCGCTGCTGCCGTCTTCTCGCCCGCGCCGTCGAATCCGGTGTCAGCTGGCTCGCGTTCAGCATCGCAGTGGGGAGGTGGTGGGAAGAAGCGTGGGCACTGTACTGCTATGATGGGGACGGCGACGAGCATTAAGCATGCGAGTAAGATGGTGAACATGTTTTGCCGGGAGGGAGATGGCGGGCGTGAAGGGTGAGGGCGGCGGAGATGAACTTTGAGGGGGTGGTGGAGGCGGAGGTCGTTGGTGGGTTCGCGATGAGAGTTGCGCCAGTTTTTGCTAGGACCCGTAGAGGAGTTTTAGGTGGGTGGTAGGTGGTAGGTAGAGTAAAGGTATGTAGGAATAAGTTGCTCCTTGCTCCTTGGCACTTCGCAGGGCGCGGTGGGTTGGAGTTCGACGTGGGACGGAATGACTCTTGCCCTTTGTGAAGGGTGTGGGCTTCAACTTCCTCCGGCTTCTTCTCCTTCTGCGAGGAGATCGCCAACCCAGCCCAGTCTCTGCCTCCGCGTATCGACAACGCGCGCGTACTCGAGGAGTAGCCGGTACATGTACACGAACATATCCTCTTTCCTCAATACCTTCGCCGCCCACGCTTGTCCACCTTCCGCGATCTTTCGCGCTGCTTCGTCGTGGCCGTCTTCCGCGCTCTCATCTCTCTTTGCGGCACCGGGATGTGCGTGTCCGTGTTCGTCACCATGTCCGGTATGTTCTCCCTCGTCTTCATCATCTTCAGGGTGTGGCGTCTGGAAATGATGCTCATGTTTCGGCAACTCGACATGCGCATGGGCGAACCCGGCTGCTCCTTCCCTAACCATCGTACCGAGGAAATACTCCATGATACCGTATAGATCGACGAATGTGTTGTCTATCGGTACGAAGTGGACCCACGGTACCAGGCGATTGTCGTACCACTTCTTGTAGATGCTCGCTTTGAGCGTCGTTCTACCAAATCGCAGTGCGTCGATAAACTCGCCCCCATCGTCCCCACCATTGCCGTCAATCACCGCGGCGTACTTGCAGCCTCGTCCCTCGACTGTGGAGTTGGACGCTGGCGCAACAGAAAAGTACTCGTCTGTATACACGCATCCGCCTCCTTCGGTCGCAACATTACAATGCAGATCCGTACACTTCGCATCCGCCCAGCTGTTCACCCACTCCGCCATTATCCCGCCCCGTTGCGTCGCAAGCCCATAATCATTCCCAGGCAGCAGGCGGAAGTTCCTCGCGTACCCCAGACCGATCATAGATTCGTTCCCCGCGTGCAGCAAGCCCTCCGCGATCTCGACATGCGTCGCATTCAGCATAGCTACGAACCTATGCCGATGAAAGCGCTGCCAATTTATCGCAGAATTCTTTCCGCCCGTGGCCGGACCCCTCCAGAACAACTTGTCCTGTTTTTCCTCCCACGTCACCTCAGACGATCTGGACTCGTTCCAGCGTACAAGACCGGGAACAAGCACCTCATTGCTGACGCCCATTTTCGAAGTGGAGAAGAGGGGGAAAAGCTTCTTCGTAACACTCATCTCCTCCGGCGCCACAAACCCACCATGCAGCCCTTGCAACGGCGGCCACGCACACGCATCTTCAGTTACCGACCAATTCATCACATACCCCCTAAACGTCGAATCGCCAGCTGGAGCCTCGAGCGGCAATAACGCAGCAGCGGAGTGCTCCACCCTCGTATGCCCATTCTTATCCCAAATATCTGCCAACAGTGGCTCCTTCCTCGCCGGACTTGCGGGCGAACACGCAGGCCTCAGCAGCGACCAAAAGGGCCGAGGCCCGTAATACTCCGCATGCGTAGTATGTCGGAGCCGTGCATCGAGCCACTCGGGATCAAACCCCGCATCCTCATACTCCTCGTCCTCAATCGGCGCGTAATCACTCACAACCTCCCCCGTTGCCGTAAGAATCGGCCTCGCAATCTGCACCGCCGTATCCACCGCCTCCCACTCGGCCAACATGCCCACCTCCTCATTAACATTAACCGGGATATGCAAATCCGGGACTTCAACACCTTTTTCTGCCACCAACTTCGCCAGCATATCCACCATGGCTTGAACACGCTCATACGACATCTTGACAGCCGAGTCTACAACCCCGTCATGGATTGTGATTCCTGGACTGAAGGTGCCAACGATGCGGCGGAGCGTGTATACATCCATACCCCAAAACGGCTCCAAATCATCATGGATCTGGTCGAAGAAGGACTCCACAACAAGCGCATCGCGTTCGACTGCATATGCGTACCATGCGTCGAAGCCGGGAGGGGGATGTCGACCCCTCCTCGCGCGGTACTTTTGCGCTGCGTCGGCGAGACTGGTGGCTTGGGAGCCGAGGGTGAGCGCGAAGGCTTGTTCTGCGGCACCCATGAGGTGCTCGATGGGATGGAGACCATTGTCGTCAATATCGCCCTGATCAACTGTGTCCACTTCTCCTACGAACGCCTCGGCCTCACCACCATCACCGCCACCTGACGAACCGCCCCTCCAAGCGCCCCACCCCAACCCCAGTCCCTTCCAGCCCACACTCCCCTCCCCCCACGCGCCCTCATACACGAGCGCCACACCCAGCACGACCGCAACAAGCGCTAGTAACCTTACCAACACCTTTATCAGCACCCCCGACTTTGGGCACTCTCCTCTGTCCAACATCCCAAAACGGCATTGTGATCTGTCACGCATAATCGCCCAGCTCCTTGTCCTTCCACAATCCGCTCAGAGGAACCGAGTGCGCATCCAGCGCCACCGCGCGCAAGTGCCGGAATCCGGGGTACGGGTGGTCGTTACGCGAGGGGATGCGATGGGAGGGGTTTAACCGGTTAGCGCATTGCGTGTGGTGTTTCAGGGGAGGCGGTGGGTAATGCGAAAGCCACTGCGAAAGCGACGGGACGGAGAACGTAGATCGGTGAGGAGAACAACGCGAGGAAGAATTTGGAACGAGGAAGGAAAGAAGGTTGTTGGAAGGATGGAGAGGGGCGATATATTTGAATTCGAATTTCAGAATTGCGGCGCGTGATGCATGGGCGGTAGTTCATATGGGGGGCTTGGCAATCTGGGGGGAAATGGGATAGATTGGGATGAGATGGGGCGAATCGAGGGACAGGGGTGAGGGTTGCTGAAAATCAACATGGGATAGAAGAATGGAACGGAATGGCAAAAAGGTAGAGATGGCATTATTGCGCCACAAGTTCGATGCGGTGAGCATGTATCCTACCTGGCCCGCCAAAAAAACCTAGCTGCCCGTCTAGCAATGCTCGGGTATTAATTCTACTCCTCCTGTCCTTCCATCTCTTCATCATCGCCCTCTTCATACCCCTCCTCGTACTCCTCGCCCTCGCCTTCTTCGTATTCGCCGCCCTCCTCGTCCTCGCTGTCAGACCCGCTCCCATCGCTCCCGCTCTCATTTGCAGGATCGTAGTCCTCCTCCTCTTCATCCTCCATATCCTGCAGCTCCAGCTCCGCCTTCTGCAACTCGGACAAGCCATCCTCTTCCCCGGCCGCGCCATTCGTCCCGTTCGCCGCCTTCTCGGCCGGCGGATTCACATTGAGCTTCTTCGCCCTCCGCGCAGCGGCCAGACTCGCGTCCTGCAAGTGGTGCTTCTGTATGTACTCGTTGATACCGCTGTAGTCGGCCTGGTCGAGCATGCCAAACTCGATGTCGCCCGTTTGTGTGGTGATGACGAGGTTGAAGGTGTTGCGCAGCACGGCAGTGTAGGAGACGGAGGTGATGGAGGCGAAGTCGAAGAAGGCGAGGGGTTTTTTGAAACCCCAGAGTATGCCGATCGAGGTGAAGAATAGATAGCCTGCGTGGTGTTAGTGTGTGCGGGGTAATGCTCGATATGATGAGGATGTCGCACCCTCTTTGCTCCCCCTGTGCCCCTTGACGTGATACGCCTTCTCGCCCTTGCGATGACTCTGTGGGATCGCGCTCTCGAATTCCTCTGCGTCGGGAGATATGACCGTTTTCCCCGTCCCTGCCTGTATCAAGCAATGGTGGATCGCCTCCGCCATCGGCCCGGGCCCAGGATCCTCACCCTCGACTATATTCTTGCCCGTCGCCTCCTCAAACGTCCATACGATCGGCTCTGGCGCCGCACTCTTCAAATGCTCAGGGACAGGATTCACGCCGTCGCCGTGCACGGGCAGGACGATGAAGTGGTGCTGGCGCTTTGCTTTCTCGGGGATGGGCAGGCAGAAGACCTGGTCTACGTCCCGCCACGAGATGCCGAATTCGACGCTGCCATCTGCGCCGACTGCGCGCACGCCGCCGTCCTTCTTGTCGACTAGCTCGAGCGTGTACTTCTTGCGCTGCGGGATGGAGAAGCTGACGCCCGGGTAGGACCGCCATGCCTTGAGCGCCGGGTTGGCTATGCTGGCCGCCGCCGCCGCATGGCCGTTCGGCGCGCCGTTCTGCGCGCCGTTGCTGCCCTCTATTTTTCGCTTCTTCGATGCGGGTTCGGCGGTGCTTTGCGGGGTCTGGTTGAGGATGTATGTCGAGATGTCGCGGAAGAGGGTGCTCTGTGTGGGGTTTTGGTCTGGGCCGTCTGTTAGCTGTTCCCGCGGATAGGAGTTGCGCAGGTGAGACGTACCGATGGCGGCGTGCACGCGCTTGCGCAGGTCGTGGTTGCCGGCGAAGGCGAGATCAATCTCCTGTAGATGCGCGCTGGCCATGGCGGGCGTCTTTGTTTATGTGTGTCGAGATGGCGCAGTGATGGAATGGTGGTGTTGCAGACGGAATCCGGACGCGGGCCGTGTTGGAGCGCGCTAGGGTTGGCCTGGGGCCGCCGTCTGATGTCACTAGCTTTGGCAGGGGCAGGCGCAAGCCTCAACACCACAACAAATCACCGTTCTCGTCTTCTCGTCTTCTCGCCTTCTCGCCTTCCTTCCCGCCTTCCCGCCTTCCCGACGCATCTGACCCTCCGCAGTTCTCAGTCACGTGCTCCGGGACCGCAAACACGAAGCTCACGAAGCTCACGAAGCTCACGAAGCTCACGAAGCTCACCAAGCAGCCCTCTCGTCGCTGATTGACATGCTAATATGACTTGCTCCCACAAAGCGCTGAACAGCCGGATAGCGGGGCATGGAAAGCGCCGCATCCCACACCGCCACAACCATCTCCCTGACCATTGGGACGGGCAGTACATGCGTTCTCATGGAAAGCACGCTTCCGTCCCATCAACTCTCGGTCCATTCTGGACGCTGCCGCAGTTGCCGCATTTGAATACGTTCCTGGCTGGTCCATCTCCCGTCAATGGCACCACGCCGTCCTGTTTTGCGGCTCCGCTTGAGCCTCATACCTCTCACGCTTATGCTCTAACCTCGCCCGTTTGACTTGACTTTACCAGGCGCGTGGAAGAATGGCCCCCTTCGCCTTGCAGCAGTGGGGGTGCTCGTGTGGGCGTCTTCCTTACACAGGCATCACGGAGATCGCGACCTTCGTTCGGAAACACCCACCGATCGCCCCAGCTGATTTACCCGGCAGATCTCCTTCATGCTCTGACTGCCATCTGTCGCTTCGATGCAGTGTCAGGTCTGACCCAGCTGGGCAGGTGCGGGTCCCTGCACGTGATCCGAACGGGTACTTTTGTACCTTTTCGGCCGTCCGCGACAGCCGCATCATATCACGACTGCTATAGTCTCCAGCACCAAGGCCAAAACAAGTCAAAATCTGGTTCTGACCTTAGCTGCACCTCATGTTGCTGCCCAGGCGCTCCTACCTCGACCGCTTGCTGGTCCGTGCATGTCGCGCACCTCTAACACACCTTGTCTCGCCTGCGGAAACCGACCACTCCCATTGCGCAACCACAACAGTTCGCATTGCCCAGCTGCCGCAACGGGCCATGGAGAAGCACCGACGTCAAAGCGACCGCCTTTCGAGAGAAGGAACCAGTCCTCAGCCCTATGCCGGTAGCACAGCATTGAGAGCCGAGATGTCGGCTTGCAAGCAAGGCCCTGCGCGTGCCTCTTCCAGCACGAGACACGTTCGAGGATGACAGATCCGACACCTTAACTACGCACGCTGTATGATACCATGCACTGGCCGACCGGCGTACCAGATAACTACCGATAGCGTCTGCCGTCGAGCTCAAGAGCGTAGTTCCCTCATTTGCTTACTCTGTTTTGTTGTCTAGCAGTTTCTGTACTTTCTTAGTGTTTTTGGTCGCGCGATTATTCCTATTTCATGAGTGGGTGCGAGCCGCCTTGAAGGCTAATCTTTCTTAATAACCCTCTACCTTCTCTATTTCGAACAAGAGCTAGATCACACGAGATGAAGAAGCCGGCATTCAAGATGCCAGCAGTGCTGGGAAAACTGACCTCCATGGTCAAGCCGAAACCCGTCTTCAACCAGCCCGTGGCCACAGACCGGAGATACTGCATAGCGCGAGCGCTGTACGGCGTCTTCCTGGTGCTGCTCGTCATGCTCGCGGCTGCGATGATCGGCCTCAAGGCAACAACCATCAACTTCATCGAAGACAACCGGAACACAGGCTTCGTCTTCGACACGGGCGAACTAGAAACCGTCATCATGGCCGCCCTCCCAAGACAACTATACACAGCGCCTGCGAAGCTCGCGCTCGTCGCCAGCGTGATATCCGTTTTCCTCGGCGTCGGGCAAGCCGCCATTGTTTTCATGGACTGGAAGGAGGGCAAGAAGGTAGGCATTTGAAGAACTTCACTGGCAGGACGCGCGCTAACGACGACCTCAGACACAAGCCTACACCTTCCGCCGCAACGTGATGTTCCTCCACTTCACCAACAGCATCATCATCCTCATGGCCCTCGTCTCCCTCTACGTAACCCACAAATCCTCGTCGCACTTCTCCGAGCGCTACATCAACAACAAAGCCGAGCGCCCCTCGTCCGAGGACGGCATGCGCTACAACCGCGGCACCTTCGACCTCGAAACCTGGTCCTGCGAGCTGCAGGACGTCGACGGCGCGCGCATGGTACAGGAGGACTATGGGAAGCAGTGTGTGGTGGAGATGGCGGGACGAGCCATGATGATTCCGTTTTTGGTGGTGGGATGTGTGCTCGCGGGGCTGAGTATTTGGAGCATGATTGGGGGCGCGAGGGATGCGGATGGGGAGCGCATGAAGACGGAGCTGGTCGAGGTAGAGATGGGGAAGATGAATGCCGTTTGAGCGACGCAGTGGATTTCTTGGAGGCGGCGTTGGGCCCATCTCACCTCACCTGCCTGCGAAATCTTGGCGCTTCTCGTCTCTCTCTGTGCTCTCTACTCTAATGCGGCGTCTGGGCTGGTTCACGTTCTTTACTTCCCTTTCTTCCTGTCATCGACCACGTACATGTTCGTATACAAGATACCCCCTTACACTCGTTAATGGTCGCGCCTGGCAAAGGCAGACACAAAGCTCCTTCAACGGCTGGTCCTTGAGCCCGCGTCTGCATGTCATGGCCGAATTTATATTCTCGTTCGGTTAGAGGTTGGGTGGTTCGTGGATGGATTGGTTGGCGCATCAGTTAGTCAGTGTAGTGTCCAAGTGTTGGAGCTGCACCGCTTTTCTCTTTTTCTTTTTCTTTTTCTTTTTTCTTCCATGATTGAGAGCGGGTAGATTGGTTATTGGTTGGGTTTTGGTGGGTGTTTTTTTTTAAGGTGTTCTTTTGACGTGTTATGTACGTATCTCTGCGGATTTAATGCTATTGTTTTTTGATTTATTGGATGCGGCTTGCGATATCAAGATTACCATGACAAGACATGATGGGGCCTGGAATGAATGCGTGCGTTGAATGCATCGGATGCGTTTGCTTGGTCGTGGGTATACTTCCCTTTCACTTTCTACTCGGTTGGGCATAGTGACTACGTGCGGATTCGACGCTACTGATGGCATATCGCACGTGTGCTTGTGCTACTCTCTGCACACAGATACTTGTCGATCGCCCGGGAACTTTCATGCGGAGAATAAGCGGGGTGCTGGATGAGGATGGGGATGTGGAATTCTGAGCTGGGCGCATTATGCGGGGTTGGGATACGAGTGCGGGTGCAAGTGCGGGTGCGGGTGCGGGTGCGAGTGCCAAAGATGGAAATCGAGGGCGGTTAAGGAGGGGAAGGGTGCGTGCGTTTTAAGTGGGAGAGGAGGGTGGGAATGGTAAGTGCTTGGCTTACAATGCCGGGATATATAAAGGAGTCGCTGTTGTGGGGGTATACTGGGTCTGGGCTGGGGATGCGCTTATAGAAGATTGAGGGGTAGGGTTGGAGGGTTAGAAGTAGTATGCGTATTAGGCGGTAGAGAAGGAGATGGTTTGAAGGGCGTTGGGAGGGTCACTGGGAGTTGTGCTGGGCTTGATGAGTCCAGTGATGGTTTCATTTGTTAAACTCTATTTGGCGTCTTCGGAATAACTACTTTTGTGAAAACGAAGTGAAGTGAGCATCTGTCTGCCTCTAAGCTGTGATAGGCTTCTGAAATAAAAGAAAGCCTAAAGGATGCTTTTTAGGATATCGAAGCGAGCTCGAATCGTTGAAGTTGAAGAAATGGTGATAACAGTGATGTGATATCAACGTGTTTGAAAAGACGGGTTGACTGCGTGGTGGAAATATGGGCGAATTCCGTTCCTAGATGGCTCATAGCCAAACTTTCACGCAACTATGGTAGCAATTTGTCCAGTTCCTGTCGCAGTCTCTGCTTCATGCGTGAAAAATTGCTCTACGAATTTAGTAGGCGATGTTGGAACTGCTTTTGACAGATTCGATGCCCTTTGCTTGATAGAAGGGTTGTTGCGTCATAAATCCCGGTACATCAGAGCTTGCTCCTTCATTGGAAGGCTAAGTTCCCATTAGATGCAGACAAGGTTTCTAGGTGCTGTCTAGGGCTTGTGCACCGGTGCCGCTTATAAAAGATCGTTGAACTTGATTTGAGAAGTTTGGGTGAGGCGACGGGAATCTTTACGAGTTGCAGGGTAGTGTGAGAGCCCAGAGGACATTTTTAACCGGCGTACTTGATTGTAGCAATACAAGATTGGACACCAAAATTAATCGTTTCTACTACGCCTCCGACCTAACCTAGTGCACTGCAGCTGACTGATCCGCGCGCGACCGGCTTCCCCGCTGGAGCGCCTATACGAATCCCCAAAACTCTATTTTCATACCCCTGACCAACGTTCTTCCATGAGGTGGGTACCTTCCTGTTTGGTTCACGGGCCTGTGGGATTGTGCGTAAGCCCAATGTATGGCCCCTGTATCGCGCATGCGCGGACCATGTTAACAACCGCTTTAGGAAGTGAGTATTTCCAGTAGTAACGTAATTTTAGTATCAGCAGCTTTCAAGGAGTTTGAATGGCGCGGCGAATCCACAGCTAAAATGGCGTCCGAGGTTCATAAATAGACTGGGTTGGATGAAGGAGAGTTGAACCACATATCTTGATATAGAAACACGAAGAGCTGCGCAGTCGAACGCCTCGTACCTGCATCTCTTAATAGCTCCGCGGCCGTTAACACCTTCCTCAATAGAGCATTCGCTTACTGCCGACAGCCTGTCACCGTCGGCCCGAAGCCGCCTGTCGTAGAGCTGCCAATGCGTGGTGATGGAGTATGCCCCAAGTGACGAACGTAGTCCACGCTACACTGAGAATAACCCGCGGATGTCCGAGTAACCTCATAGGTTAGATGGCAACTTTCGCGGCCTTTGGTTGAGAGGGTTTGGCCCCCGAACTCGTTATCGAGGGAACAAACTTACTCTCGCTGTGCCGCAAGTGTGCATGCGCTAATGCAAGGGGCCGTTTGATATCTGTCGACGCGGAATGTTGAATGACTTGATCCTATCACGAGGTTATAAATGCTAAGGACGAGGAAATTGTCTCTAATTTTATTTCCCAGCTGAGCTGATGCCGCCCGCATTGGACCCGTTTCGAACGCGCGTAAGGGGCCGAGTCTTTAGATATATTTGCCTCTCACCCAACCTATTACTCTTCAGTCATATTTTCATTTTTACCTTTCAATTTCTCTAAGACTACGTCGTTCCGACTTACGAGGCACCAATGTCTCCTCCACCTGAGGTAATCTCACGAGACATGGCCCGATACGAGCGCACCTCCAGTTTGCTCAATATCAAGAACCAGCTACTGGAAAGTGATGAGACGGCGCGATTTTTGTGTCTTCATTGTCCTGAACCGGAAGAAAAGCATTGCATCAACTCTTCTCTGCAATACGAAACGGCTCGCCAAAATATTTTCAACCGAGCGCGCAACATTCTCGCATTAGAGGTGGATGATATTCGAATAGAGGATTTCGTAGCCGTCTTAAGGACATTTTTCTGCGGGTTTCATGAGCTCCTGAAAAGCAAATATCAGAGCCACTTTGAGAACCTTTGGAATGGTGCCTCAGCAGACGTTCGACGGGACTTTTGGGACGCCCTTCGCAAGAGTGGTCGCAACATTTACCCACCCCGTCCCTCTACACCTCGTCAACGCCGGGCTCTAAAACCAAAAAGTGCCCCTGGAAAAATTCCCAGCGTCAATTCCAGTTTTCTTCAAAGCAGTGCCTCATCCCCCTTCGATTCAGAAGCAGAGACCCCACCTCGTCCTCAGACCGCGAAAGCAAATCAAAATCACATCGCTGCACTTCCCGCTGATGTCAGTCCTGACACCCCATCGACGCCTACCCCAAGGCCAAAGACAACTCGCTTAGGGAGAGAGGTTTCCGCCCCCGCCTTGCCGTCATCATTGCAATCTTCAGGTCTAGAAGAAGAGCCCCATTCCGCAGGCCCCACTAGGGGGCCGTCCCCAAAAGCCCCCACCCAAGATTCGACCACCCAAGATTCGACCACCCAAGATTCGAGATCCAATATCTCCATCTCCCAGACCATTACAACCAAGGGGGACGACCGAACCAACCGCCCCGCAGAAGAAAAACCGGCAAGCAACAAAGGAGTCACTTCTTTGGACCAGATGCATTATTACGGAAGGGGACCGGGATCTGAGTTGTCCTGGCCTAAGCCGAGTACAAGTATATTCGATCAGTTGAAAAATAATATCAAAGAAGGGACTCCAGACAGGGCAGACGTCAAACAGGACGACCAGAAACAGGGTCTATTCGCACAGTTTAGAGGTGGCTCCAAAGAAATCATAGAAAGTGGCTCCCAGTCTCAAGATCTCGCATGCGCATATGCGTTCCGAGCAAAGCCGCCAGCAACACCGGTGCAAGGAGAAGAACATGCCCCGCTTGTGTCTCCGAGCCCAGCTCCCAGCCCTCCTTCTGAGCCTTCTGGGCCTTCTGGGGAGTCCAAGAATACACCAGAGCTCGAAAGCCCGAAGATCGAAGCGAATTCGAAACATTCTTCCCCGAAACCCACCTTGTCTGATGAGACACCACGTCTGACGGCTGCCGCGCCGTGTGAACAAGATAACGCCCCAAACCCATACGCATACCCACCCACCCCGCCAGAAGCGATTGCACTTTCGATCCGCAACTTACTACAGAAAAATGTCGCGGAGGAGAAAACGGGCGCCATCTACGTTTTTGAAGCGCCCGAGTTCTTTTCCAATTTTGAACCATCCCGTTCTAAGAAAGAGCAGTGGGTTAAAATCGGCGCATCTACAAACATACAACAGCGCATCAAAGATATCAAGGCCAAATGTGGGATCACTGACCTCAAAGCTGTCTCTGTCTCGGGCACTGGTACCATGCGCTGGGATGTGGTTTTAAGGGTCGAGGCCTTGTGCCATGCGGAATTAAATAACTTCAGAAGGATTTGGAAGTGTAAGACAAATGATCAGCCCAAGAAATGCAAGGACTCGGCACATAAGGAGTGGTTTTCTGTTAGTGCGAAACTGGCGAGTGCCACGGTCGAGAGGTGGAAGAATCTCATGGACCAGGTTCCCTACGGAGAGTTCGGGGTGCTAAGTGACTTTTGGAGGAGGAGGCTGACGCAAGGCAACTATTTGGAATTCTCGGCAAGCGAAAGCAGGACGGATCATGAAGTAATGCGTAAGAAGTTTGATGATTGGGTTGAGGAGGGTATTCAGGAGGACAGGGAGCAAAAGGGTATTTCTGCAGGAAACTGAGGAGTCTTACAGAGTGCTTGGGGGCTGCGTAGCGTACAACTTTGTCTTGTTCTGATAAAAGGCGATGTGTTTGATACTTTACGAACTGAAATGCTCGAACTATCTCTTGCTCGTATTGTCACCTGGCTACAAAAACTCGGCATGTGTTTCGCAAATCTATCCCCACTCGCATTGAAGATAATAGTTCTAAAGGAGAAGGACATAACGGGAGGTATGATAATTTTTCACAATCTTGTTACGTTTAACCTTGGGTCTCTCCGACAAGTCTTTTGACATTTAAATTTGAAAGTCTACAATCTATCTATAAGGACACTCTAAATAACAGTGACTGTTCTTCGTTCTCGATTGCATAACCTTCCAATATCGGTCCCCTTTCTCCTGCTTATAATACAGGACCCCACTCGACTATATGTATCCTGTTGCTTTTCAACCGCCTGGATCACCAAACAAAAGACCCTATTAAACCGTTGGAACTCGTCAACTCCTGTTACGAGTGACTTCTCCCAGGACGCTTTGTATGGGCTTGCATCACCACGTATGCCCTTTTGATACGGATCATGCCGCACGCATACGGGTAAACAATACCAAGGAGATTCCGGTGATGGGTCCAGATTCCAATGGTCTGGTAAAAAGTTATCAATATCCTCTGCGTAACGAGTACCGTGTTCTAGCAAGAATAAGCCAGAGTCTTCGAATTCGTCTTTTACTACGGGCAGTAGGGTACCAGACAATTGCAAGCATGCTTTCGATGTCAATCCAAAGGGGTGTTTAGCGCAAGTTGGTGGATCCAAGACATTGATGATATCGAGTAATGGGGAGATAGGAAGATGCATCGCATCGGCTCCGGCTGAAAGGAGATCCAGATAGCTCACTGGACAGTTGACTGAAGCCCATGACCAAGACGGTGCTCTTGCTGTTCTTTTCGTGTTTGCGCATGTGTTAGATGAATGCCAGAGGAGACCGATAACCATGTCGCCTCTCCACAGTCCTGCATGGTAGCTGTCTTTTATTGACTCTGCAAATCGTTGAGCAATACCGGCTATAGCAGGGAGCTTGTCATCTTCGTATGTCAGTTCACGGGAAGTAAATGCCTGTACCATTCGGAACCAGCAAGTATATTTATCCATATCCGAGTTTCCTGTCTCCACGGCTGCAATGATTTCGTTGACGATGCAGTGGAGGAGACGGTTGTTATCCGCTGACAGCTTTGGGGCATGCGGCACGCCTAACGGGTATTTTTCGCTTGTCGACATACTAGCACAACGCCAAACTAGACGGTTGCGTGCGAAGATTAGGGAGCGACGAGATAGAACTTGCTCTTGCAGAACCCATGCTCTGCGGTTCAAAGGGTTTCCTGGATGGCGATCTTCCGGGTTGTGACCGTGTTCCTCGTCCTTCGTCGGATGTCGAGTAACGTGACACTGTTGACCGAACAAGACAACCGAACATGGCCAGAGGATGATCCCAAGACGTTCTCTAAAGCAACCTTCCGTGCTGTTCGCTGCGGCAGCGGCGGCTATCGTCAAATATGAGTTACCGTATACGTCTCCCATTCTTGGGGCTTCCTCAGCCCAATCCTCTTGCGAACTCTGTTGTTGGATTATGCACAGCGAATCGATCCATAGGTACCCGATACCAAGCTCTCTGCAGACTTGAACGGCATCGAGAAAAGTTTTGGGCAATTCTTCGTCCTTGATGCCTCGTTGTCGCATTGTGAGAGTCTCATCGGTTGTCAATAATGGTCGACTACTAGAATCTCCCCAGCAGTGGCTTAGAGTGGCGTAATTTTCTCTTTTATCTTCTCCCAAAACAAGGCAGCAGCTGCTAGATCCTTTTCCCCCTACATCAATCACTCTAGTAGGTAACTGCGGCGGCAGTTTACCACCTCGGGCACAGGCCGGGTGTGATGAGGTGCAATTGCCCAGCCATGCTTTCATCCTAGAAATACTAGCTTTTGATCCCGTGTTACTGTCGCTCATGGTAGGAATGCAAGCTTCTGGAAGAGCTTGGAAGTTCGCTAGCGCATCTTCGTCAGGTTTAGGAAGATGCGATGGAGCTGGATATAGCTTACCGTTCATAGGGTAACAGATGAGTTGTCCTGCCATTGCGGGAGGCATATTGCCACACAAGATGTGGATCTGAATCTCATCTAAACGAACATCCATGTACGGAAGTATCTTTTTTTCCCTTCGAAACTTCAGCTGGATGCAGTCATCCAGAGCAGCAGATTCGAAACCCAATTTGGCGAACCAACGCCTCTTTGGATCCTGGCACAAGCGGCAATTCTGTTCCCAAGACTGCAATAGTAAACAGCATAATTGACACCCTTGGAGTGCGCTTCTGAGAAATGTATCGAATGTGCGGTGGTGTTGTACGATGATTTCGCGGAAATTGTTGACACTGTCCCAGTGTTTCGAAGGAAGCTGACCGAGGCTGAGACAATTGGGACAGAGGCCGTCCTCTTTCCAGGAGTCCGTTCTCCAAGTCTGAAGATCCGGAAACAAAGAAGGGTGTCCTATGTCGCCGGGTGCACAATACCAAGTCCCCGTTTCCAATGTACGTATGTCTGATTGATCTAACGCAGGCCCTTGTCCTGAAGGATTGATGCGGGAATTCTCGTAATTAGTCCCCATTTCTAAGCTTAAATTAGCTGCCCCACTTTCCAGAGTACCTTGGGACATGAGGGAACTCAACTATGAGGTATTTAATAAGCCATGTTCTATAGGTCTTCGATATTGGTGGTGTTGGCAGCAATTCCTGGATGCTTGCTACCCGTGGTAGCCCGGGGGTCGGGGCTTGATTTTGAAAGTAACCAACAATAAAACGAATATTGGGATGTTTAATAAGTCGTCTCGCTCGGTGAGCCTTCTAAGTTATGGGCAAAGAAATTGCGAAGACTAACATTTAATTGCAAGACGAAGCGATCAGGCAGCAGTCACTTGGCATAGATTACCTAAGCAATCCACCAGTCACCTGACAAGCCTCCTTCAACTTAGGCCGTCGCCGACCGCTGCCACTGTCATCTTGATTATAGTGTGAAAATGGCCCCATTCTTGACTGTACCGTCCTCGATAACGAAGCAGCCTTGTTTTCCCCTCCGACCACTTCTTATATTGTTCAGACCACCTAAATTCAACTCTGGCATAACCTGCTAGGCTCTCCCGCCAAATGCTAATATATCTCAGGTGAAATTTCGATAACGGAAGATGGAAGTGCCCTCGACCCTGTGCTCCTCGAAAGTCTTATGACGTTTATTACTTTTATCGCTATTCAAGAGCAAACCACCGTCATCTTTGTTCTAGTTTCGGTCTTGGACAGGACCAAGCAAGGCAAGGGTGGCCGCAAAAATACGCTTGACAGGTACTCCGTATGGTTTTTATATCCGCTTATCCCTAGAATCTTTTCCTTGATATCAATCTTGACTTCTTTGCCGGAAGAACTCGGATGTGGCTCCTATTCCAGTACTACCGGGTACGTTGAGATTAACTCTGGCACGACTTTCAAATACCTATGTGGTCTCGGACGAAGCTTGCGGCAACTTTCCAGGGAGCTCACATTCCAGTAGCCCTTCCATCCTTGAGATACCTCGCCAAAGATTTCCAACAGAATGGTCTCAAGGTTCGTAATTTGTGGCATCACCTTAGTGCTTGACTCCCCGGATCGTCTTGAGTGTCCGTCACCATCTTCATTTCGTCTTCCATGGCGGACCGGGAGGTCGTGATACGTCAATCGTACATCTTGGAGAATGTTGTCGTTGACAAGTAAAGCAGTCTGAAGCACCGAATATCCACCCAAATACCGGACAGTCCTTTCTTGATTGCATCTTGGTGCTTGACATCAAACACCGTAGACCTATCTATCATTGAAGTCTAGACAAGCGTCCTCGACAACAGCCACAGTAAGACACTCTGGGGAGTCTTTTAACAGACCGGTTTGTTCAAGTGCGACGAGACACTCGTAGATAGCGTCGCCAACGTTCTGTTGCCACTCTGGGTGAGTCTTCCAAAACTTCTGGAAGCTCCGAGAGTCTACCAGAGTCTCCAAATAGGCCGTTTCACAATCCTCGTCAATCCACCGATAGGTGATGCTGCTCAGATACTTTCGCATACTCTTAGATCGCTGCAAGAGGAGAATCTGTCTTCTTCGCGCAATTCCAGTGCACAAGGAGACTTCTACTCCTCACATTTCAAGCTATTGGATGTTGCGCAAGCCGTTCCCCCATCTCTGTATGAGGACATCCTTCAAATTAAAAACCTTGCCCTCATTTGTACTCGATCGTAGTCCCGAGGGTGGCGAACCCGACGGCGCTTGCTTGGACTTGGAATGTCTGGGATCCTTTCTGCCGATGAGAGTGGCGTGTCCCTTTGTGCCTCGAATTGCTTCCATTCGTCAACCCTTGTTTTACCTTCAATTTTCTCTCCAAATTCATCTTACATTCCTCCTTTACGACTAGTCGATTCCGGTTACCAGCACCAATGAGCAGTCGATCGGACTCGAGGAAATGTTACTCTCTAGTTCTGTCTAGTGCTGCTCGTCATAGCTTTCATCCCAATCCCGGTAGGGAAACCAGTGGCTAAATAGTCCCAATTTGTCAATATGATTTGCCGTAACGTACAACCCATTCTCTGGTCCCTTTTTCCAGGGGACTATGAACCCGTTACCAATGTCGTATCGAGACACTTCGACTGAATTCGCGTGGGGTTTGTTTTTCCACAGAGGTCCCTATATATCGGCTAGCATTGTCACATCTGTCGATAAGTAGAGGTGTCACGTATAGTGGAAGCTTGAGGAACTGCATTGATTCTTGAGAGTTGATCGAGGGGGCGGCTTTTGTACCCCTCTCTCCTCCGGAACCTCCGGATACCGAACTCTTCTTAAAACGACTGACGTCCTACATATAAGACTACAACCGTTACACACCCCCTTACCTTACAGTAAGTAGCAGAGAGGTAAATACAAAAGAAAGAGTAGAAGAGTAGTCTATAAACCTGTATGCTGCACCCCTAACATCTAGCTAAGGCGAGTAAAGATGTCTACTAGGCGAAGTTACCTTAGAAACTTAGCATGTCTCTACCTCCTAAGGATCTTTATTATACTATTAGTAGGTATAGCGCTTATATTAACTTAAGTAATATTTAGTTAACTAGCCTACACCTTCTGTTACACCTATAACTAATAAATATTAACGTGCTTTAGTTTTATATTTAACTTATCTTTCTTCTTTATAGTAATACCTACAGTCTACTAATTATTATACTATAGTATTAAGACCTTATCTATTAAGTAAAATACCTTCCTAAAGAATTAAGTCTACTTCTCTATCTATAATCTAGCTAGTAATAGAGCTAGTAACTCTACCTTAGTTATTAACTTAGTAATAGAATGCTATATTATTAACTTCTAGTTAATAGTTATACTATATAGGTAGAATATATATCCCTATAAGCTACAGCGTATATTAGGCTTATTAGTAAAGGTAGCGTCTAATACTCTAAAGAAGATAGGGTTCTTATTACCTGCGTTAGTAATATATTTCTAGGCGCCCTTATTATAGGCCTTAGCCTGCAGGGCTAGAAACTTAGTAGAGAGTATATATAGCTATACTTATTAAGCAGCTCTTATATAAGCTTCTCCTAGATTTATAAGGTAGTACGTAAGGATAATATAGCACCTAAAGTAGTCTAGTTATATATAGCAGGTAAGATACCTAAGGTAACTAATAAGCTACTAATATAGCTTTATATAGGTAGCATTTAGCTCCTCTAGTAACTATTTAAGCTAGTTTTCTATTATTAGTATATTATAACTTTAACCTGTTAGCCTAATACTAAACTAGGCAGCAACCTTATTAATATAGGTATCCTATATTAACTAGAGTTTATAGGACTTTATATCTTATATAATATAGATCTCTAGAAACTAACTTAGTAGCCTAAGATGCTTAAGATTATAGTACTTCTTTAGAGTATACTTAAACTTATAGTATAAATAGCGATTTAATTAGTAAAAAGCTATAATAATATTATCTATATAGATAAATAGAATTAGCTACCTGTTAGTATATAGGTATAGAAATCCTAATACCTACCTTATTTCTAGTAAGTATAGTGTATAACTTAGCTTTCTAAACTATAGCTGTAGGGCTTTCTTAAGTCTGTATAGCGCGCGTAGTACCTATAGTAGCTAACTATCTTAGTGCTAGAATCTATCTAGTATATAAATATAGAGCTTTCTATCTAATTTAGTATTAAGAAAGGCATTTAGGGCGTTATACTGTATAAGCTCTAGATTAAATTAATTAGTAAGAGTAATTACTACCCTAAAGGTTCTTATAGCTAGCGTAGCAGCGTAGGTATTATTATAAGCTTATTATAGGTCGCCGCGTACGACTAGATATACCTTATACTTATAGAGGTAGCTATCTCTATTATATTTATATATAAATACTTATATTAATAGTAGCACCTTGCTGTTAGTAGTAGCTTCCTTCTTTATTATTTTAGTAAAATAACCTTTATTCTAGATCTGCTAGTATTTAAGCTTAGCAGCCTTACGAAATTAGTAACTAAATAGATGCGTATTAAGCTTACTTAAAGATCTTAGCTCTAGTAGTAATTAGGAGTAATATAGCCTTATTATAGTGTCTAGCTTTAATATAGCTATACTAAACGTTTTTAGGTAGTTATAGGTTTCTAGTATCTGCTATATTAATAGCAGGTTAATAGCTAGTATTATTAGCTTGCAGGCACGCTTACCCTTAATAATATTTAATAGGTCTATTAGATCTAGGTTACAGCGTCTAGAGGCGTTATTTTTATATTAATTAGGTATATAGTTAGCGATTTATGTAGCAGAGAGCTCTCCTAGAGTTAAGGTTAATAATAGAGTGTCTTACTAGATAAATGTTATTCTGTAATTACGTAACTTAGATAAACCCTTTAGATCTCTAGCATTTCTAGCTCTAGGCTATATATTAATACTCTTAACACTCTTAACACTCTTAATACTTTTAACACTCTTACCTTATACAGTTAACTTAGGTATAAATAGTTAGCACTTAGGCCCTAGAGGTTTATTAGCTCTCTTAGTAACCTTACCTTCTAGCTCTAACTACTAACTTATTATAGGTAAAGCTGCCTTCCTACACTAACGCGTTATAAGAAGCTTATTAATATTAATATTATTATCTAGCGTTAGCTTAGCGAACGCTAGTAACTTAATAACCTTCTCTATTATACTCTCTCTAGCGTAACTATTAGGTCCCTTATAGAACTATATTAGTTTAAATATAATATTACGCGTCTATATTACCTTATCTCTAATTAGTAGCTAGATCCTCTAGATATTTATTAAGTTATATCTAATAAGGTGTTTAATTAGCGCTTAAGACTTTAGCTTATCTCTACGCCTTAGTAATTAATTAAGTATATATGCTCTACAGCTAATAGGGTGCATATAAGCTATAGATAGCTATTTACTCTATATAACCTTATATAGCGTCTTCTAGTCTAACGCCTCTATTAGAGTCCTATTTAGGATATACGCTGCTATTCTTATAAGCTTATAGAATAGTAATTTTAGTAAATTTACCTATAGCCTTATAGCTCTAGCGCGTACTACTAGCTGTTTGCTAGCGCGCTCTGCTAGGCTGTTCTGCTTTAGCGTATACTTAGTACTTAGCTTATACTAAATACCTAGGTCCTTATAGGTATTATCTATAAATACTTTAAGACCTTATTTATTATCTATCTGTAGGGCTGTTACGTTCCTATTAAATATACGCTAGATTTTATGTATACTCTAAATTAGCTAATAACTTAGTATTAGCTTTAATTAGTTTAGGAAGGTATTAACCTTATACTACTTTAAGGCTTAATTAATAAAGTAGCCTGCGTACTTATTACTATTAAGATAAGCTTCGCTAGTAAGTAATAGCTATACTAGGTCTATAGTAACGCGATAGAATAGACTCTGCGCGTAGTTCTTTTATAGCCTTCTTATAATTTACTTTATAAGCTTAGCCTCTATATAAGCTAGGCAGAGGTTATTACCCTACTTACGTATAAGCTAGACTCTAGTAACACTTTCTTTTAGCTTATTAATTACCTTCTTACTAGGGTAACTCTATATTAGATAAGCTATCTTAGCAGAGACCTTCTAATTAGCTTTTACTACTATTAATAGTTAATAGCTTATACTAAGCAAACTTAATTAGGTGCGTAAAGGGCGCATAGTAGGGTTAATATTAGTAAGCTAATAACTCTTATTATACTTTAGGTTTACGACTATAGTATCCTATAAGACTTTATAAAGTAAGTTACGTTCTAAGTTAAAATATACTCTAATAGCTCTATAGTAAGCTAGTCCTATTACGCTTATAATAAATTCTTTAATAAGCGCGATATATGTTAACACTAGACCTTTTACCCTCTATAGAGTATTAGCTATTACTTTAACGCGTCTCTAGGCTATAATATAGATATAACCTATACTAGCACTAACCGTCTTATTAGGGCTAGCGTTTCTCTCCCTAGTCTATCTACTCTATAACTTACTATTAATTACATAGGTATTAGAACCTAGGTTAAGAATCTATTAGTTAACTAGCTTATTAGCGTTACTATTAGTGTTAGCTATAACCTAAAGGGCTCTATATAGCTATTAGCTGTTATCTATAGCTAGATTAACTTTATTAATATTATCTTACCCTACTAAGCTATGCGTAATAGTTATTATACTATACGTTATAGTATTATTCTTAATTATTATTATAGTGCTTAGTATTAACGTGTTAATAAACGTGTAAATAATATTTAAGAATAAGTTTAATAGTAGCTTACTATTATTAAGGTTAATAAATACTATTACCCTATTCTTCTCTTACTATCTAGTAAGGGCCTAATTAATAGACTTATTAAGCTAACTATTCTTCTTTTAAGTAGTTTTAATCTTCTTAATAAGAGCTAGATTTAGCGTAAATTCCTTTAAACGCTTAAAATAATCCGCATTAATTATCTAGTAGTCTACCTACCTATACCTTAGTTTATAGGCATAGTATAGTTACTCCCTTTAGCTATTACCTATAGAAGGGCTTATATTAGCTAGAGGGTTTGTATTAGCTAGAGTAGCTACCTCTAGTGTTAATACTATAGTAGAGAGACCTATTAATATAGGCTTAATACGTTATAGGTATATTATAAACTTAGCTACGTAATTCTTAACTAACTAAGCCTTCTTAGAATCTATCTTCTTCTTATAGAGCTCTTATAGGTAAGCAGTTACTTACTTAGAATTAATTACCTTATATATAACTAGAAAGTCCTCCTAGGCTCGCGTACTTACTATCTCTACTAGCTTAAGCTTTTTACACTAGTTAGTAACGTCTACCTAGGTATAAAGCTATTTCTCTACCTTCTTTCTACGCGCTAGTGCCTGCAGGGCAGTATATTTACTAATAAGCTTATAGCAGCGTATTATATCTATTAGTATAAGGTACTGCTTAAGAGTAATAAGCCTCTTATAAAGCGTTAACTTACTCTAAAGTAAATAGAGGTAGTGCTTTACTACTATCTTACTAATCTCTAAGTTAAAGTTAGCTAGTGCTCTACTCTTTCTACTCTATACTATATAGCGCTTCTTATAGCGCTTATAGTCTTACTTATATAACTCTCTATTATTAGTACTAAGGCTTCTAAGACTCTTAGCACTCTCTTTATAGTTAGTAAGCTTAGGCTCTATTAGTTTCTTAAGCTTTAGTAGCTTATTAGTAGTAATATCTAGGTTAATATATAGCTAGAGGCTATTCCTCTAAGTAGTATCTTAATAAATAAATAGCTAGTTATGCTAGTTACTAGACTTATTAAGTATAATAGTAATACGCGTTATTATAAGATCTAATTTAGTAGCTATTATAGGTATAGAGTGTAGAGGATAAACTTTAGAGCTTTATTAGTATGTAAATATAGTTTAATTATAAACTAGGCTTATAACTGTTACGTATAGTAGAAGCTTAAGGAACTGCATTAATTCTTAAGAGTTAATTAAGGGGGCGGCTTTTGTACCTCTCTCTCCTCCGGAACCTCCGGATACCGAACTCTTCTTGAAACGACCGACGTCCTACATATAAGACTACAACCGTCACAAGAGGCCATCGTCCGGAGACTTAGTTGTTGCGCCTTTTCGAAAAACCCGTACTGGAAGGTGGCTGAGAAGCTAGTCAAGGCATCGTAACTTCCGTCTCTCTATTACAATGCCGCATGAAGCAGTCCTGATTTCCCCATCTCGTGAAGGGTTTATGTACGCGGGCGCGAAAGGACCGGGCACACTGAATGTCAATTGGGATGAATCAAAATGTGCGTCTCCGAAGTCGTAGGTGTGCGCTCCGACGTACGAAAGTATAGCAAAGTCAAGGAGATGAACAGTTGTGCGCCATATCCAGCGCAACTCTTCTTTTCTATTAGATCCGAACCACACTCCCATACCCAAATTGTCAAGAAGACGGTTTCAGTTGAAAGTTAATGCCTCTTGAGCATAATGCAACATGTCTTCGTTAGATATCGATTTAGGTTTTGCCGATCAGGATTTTTCAGAGCGCCGAAATTCGTACTCGAAGGACTGACTCAGCGCTATGACGTCTGCAATGGTAACAGGTTATAGATGCGCGATGATGGGGCAAAATTCGTCTTGAATCATGATGCTGAAAATGGTGCCACAGAAACCGGCATTCTAGAGATGCCGAAGACTGCTACAGATCCTTCACATAAAGTTTCTGCACTCGAGGATATCAAACACTTCAGCAGATGGATTGCGATGATACAACTTAACATACTCGACACTCTCCTTTTTATCCGTCGACCATCGCGCAAAGGTTGGGTTCTCGGGGCCAATTGCATCTTCCGGTGTCTGCGGGTTGGGTAGGGTCTCCAGTTCCCCGTGGTATGCTTTGAGTTCTGAGTTTTGCTAAACCTCCCGTCTGGTTGTTTTTAATCTATCCAGGTATTAAGTGAGATTGAGCAAACGATTGTCGAAGCTTGTACCTAGGCTAGTAACTGCCGAGTAATCATCACTTGACTCGGCGTTGCTGGTGTGACAGGAGTTAGTCGATTTTGAGGAGGGAGAACACTCACTTCGCGACCTCTCTCTTTCCCCTTTGATGAACATGCACTCGGTTTCGTTGATGGGAGGGCGGTCGGCATCGATAGCGGAAATTTTCCGCTTTTCCGGACTCGAAGCCTCGTAAGCCTCCCATGGCACAAGGGTAGGTCTTCCGTGTTGGGGTTTCTCGATCTTATCATGATGAATGCTGTCTTCAGGGTTTAGCCTGCCGGCTAGCCAAAGTGCTTCCGTCGATGATTCAGTAGTGCATCAATCGTTGGTAGATCTTCCCACACTCGACGCACGCATAGCTCTTTTCCTTGGAGGCACCTCCACAGCATCCACTTCGTTTGTGGCGTGACAAGTTTCCAACTACATGGACCTCTTCCAAGATCGTTTCGCACTGATCGCATTTGATCGAATACCCTTCATCAGCTTCAATCTCACGGTGATCTACATATGAAATCCTCCCCGTCGATGGTGGTAAAAGTGCTCCAATCGAACTTGTAGAGCGGGAGCCGAGAGAAATTGTAACGGAGTGTGCAAAAGGATCTGACCTTGAGTCTAAGCCTGGTGTCTCTTCTAATCTAAGCCGGCCAAATCTGAGGCCCCTCGAGAAAGAGCCATTATAAGAGCTGTTAATATGGGAAGTATAGTGATTGCTAGTAGATATAGGTGCAAGCCCCGAGACCTTAGCCCCTGGGTAGCCGTGTTGGAAGATCTGGTATTATGGCGTCCGGGATGTCGAGCCAGTTTTTCAAGCCCACGCTGGTGTCTTCCGAGTAAATCTTTTCACACGTATGGCTGTATTTTGCGTTGAGTGATTCTTGTTCCTCTATGTCGCAATCCATTCTTCTGATATCCATTCCTCTGATAGTCACTGTCGCAGCTTGTGGAGAGGGGTGCGATGAACCCGTATGCTCCGCACAGATAAGGTGTCTAATTTCGAATGAGAGGATATGCGGGGTATGGAGGCGCTCTTCTTCTTTGAGTGTCGGCCTTGAGGCAGCCCGGTAATTCCCGTTGCCGATATGATATGAGTAGTATCTCTAGAAGCTCGGTCTAGCGCTAGAAAGCTAGCGGGTGTGGTGTCGGTTACCGGGATATTGAGGGGATTGGCGAGAATTTGGGGAGTCAGCCGATATTTATCAGCAAAAAGGGTGGCTACCGAAAGCAGAATGTCCAGATGTCAGGCTGCGCGCAAGGCAGACTGCTCAGCCTTGCTCGCTTCCCAGCGCCCCCACGTGTCAGACGCTCACCGGAATTTAGCTTGCTGTTCAGATATGACGTCTTCACGATCAAATCACAAGCCTTCTTCTTCCACCAACCCATCTATCACCGTCAATGCGGCTGCCTCTCAAAATGCAGAGGCGGCGAACGCGAAGTATCTTAGGTAGGTATGGCTCTAAACTACTCCAGAAACCTTATTGATGTAGTGCGCTTCCTACCATTTTCCTCTACGATACAATTGACTCCCTCTGGATTGTGAAAGTGATTTGCCCTTTATGCAGTATCTAGAGTGTTTACATATTCTTTACCACAGCATCCTACTGTCCACAAGGTGAATATTTAGTACATATGCAGACAATTCCGGAAAAATAGAGGCTGTGAATCATCTTCCTTCCGTCGCAGCCCTAACCATCGGTTCTTCCGGCTTCAGACGCCCTGGATGATTTCTTCCTTAGGCTTCCGATTGCGCTCCCGCAATTCCACTGTGTCACGTCGCGCAAAAAGCTTGATGAAGGACTCTCCAAAGGCTAAATAGCCTCCAGAAACCAAGCTGAGGGGTATCGACGTAGCGAAGAACACCCAAAACTTGCTCTTTCCAGGCAAGAAGTCGTCTCCCATGGAGAGCACTGCTGCAACAAGAGTAATTGGGAACACGATGGCAGCAAAAATAGAAAGACGAAGGCCTAGAGCGCCATCGTTGATTCCTTTGAATGCTGCATGGATCGATGCTAGCTGGTCTGGAATGCCGGAGAGATTGTCAGTGCGTTCTCGGTATGAGCGCAGGCGCGGGGCGATGGTGAGGAAATCTCTCTGGACGTCGCGGAGAGTAGTCGGGAGAGATGAGGGGTCGTCAGGCTGATTAACATTAATACCAAGCCGCTCTAGATTGAGGTTCAAGACGTTCTCAAAATGCACCATTTGTCGTCGGAAGTAATTGAAATCTTTTGCAGATTCGGTAACCTTGATAAGCTGAGTTTTCCATTGCTCAGCCGAGAGATGTGAGTCTACTCTCGCTTCGTTGTCATCGGCGAAGTACTCGCACTGGGCGAGCGTGAATGAGATAACCTCGAGTAGATTGATCCAATGATAGCCGGCGTGCTTCGTCATGAAGTACGTGACATTTACGGGATTATTGTGGGTAGACTTGATGAGGCCAGGGTCGGCGATATTGGTCCAGGAGAAGAGGACTTCGTCGAAGACGGAGGAGCGATTGCGATAGCGACCGGATTCTCGCCGCTCCACTTTCAATAGTTGCGCATCCGAATCGAGGGAGAGAGACGCTGCTGCGGGCACGCCACCATGGTAAGGTGAACTGCTGTGGGGAGCGGCCTCCAAACGGTGGCCTCCGCCCCCAACTTTCGAATTCCACAGTTCGCTCCTGGAATGGTAGGTACACGGATCTTGAAGAATGAGATGCTCCTTTGGGTTCTGCAGCAACACCGAGTTACGGTTTGATGTAGAGCTGACATCAGTGAGAATCGAATCAATTGGTGGATCAACGAGGAGTAGAGCTGAGAGCATTAGTGGAAATGGCTCAGCGCATTTATACGCAACTTACAATCCCAAGTCGTGTCTATATCGGAGGAAGCCGAGGTCCAGAACGAGTAGCAGCGCCGGATGAATCCAACGCGTTGATCGCTCTGGATGTTGGGGTTATCAATATCCCGCCATGGCTGATATAGTCGTCGATTGACGGCAAAGGTCATGTAGCATCCCAGGACTTGAAGCTCCTCATTGTTAGGAAGCGTTCGCAATTCATAGTACCGGGTCGTGAAGGACTTGGAAGGCTGGGTCAAGGAAGGCAATGGTCGATGCGCAACGGAATTGACGTCGCAGTAATTCCATGTATTCATTTGTTCGGCAAAGACAAGCGGATCCACGCTGAGGAAATGACCCAGAACCTCAACGTACTCCAATTCTAAATCTTCGAGCAAAAAGAGTCGACGGTGAGGTTTCCCAGTGGCGGGCGCTTTCAGCAGGTACACGCGAACGTCTTCGGCGGAGTCAAACACTTTCGTATCGACGTCTGTATCGCGATACTCGAGGACGCAGCAACGTCCAGGTGTGCGCCCGTACCGTTTTTCGAATTCAGCTTCCACAAGAACGCGCCCATCATCACTGGTATTGAGAAGCTTATCCAGGAAGGACTTCAAGGCTGGGTAGTCGTACTGTAGACGTTTGATCCGATTGAGATACGGGTAATTGTCAGGATCGATGACCTTCGGGACTTTCGGCATTTTCGCACCCCCAAGGCCACAAGCAGATTACCTTTTGAACTTTTCAAAATCGATGAGAAAGGCTCATTCGCTATTTGAACGAAATCCATCCACGCTGCAAGCCATCGGGCAGCAGTGCGGCATTGCGACAGCATCAGTCGTAGACTCGGGTCGACGGCGACACCGGGTCATCGCGCCAAATCCGGCGTTTTCTGGCAAGAGGGCTGTGTATGTATGTCGGTAATGTTGAGGGCTGATATCGGACACCAATCATCCAACGCTTTAACGAGCGCAGGTGGGTGATGATTCGTGCGTGTGCGTTCTGCTGTCGCATGGACAGCTGAAATGTTGTTGCCCTGTGTAACTATGAATTGCCAGCCACCTGCCATTTCCGGCACTTTCGTTGATCGCAACCACAGGTGCCGGTTATCAAGTCGCAGTCATATTCTCCAATACTTCGAATGTGAGTGATGTTATTGTCACCGATGACTTTTTGCGCTTTTTATTGATCATTCCATTG
>MU005570.1:181938-228701 GCA_010405425.1 Lentithecium fluviatile CBS 122367
CACATACGACCATAGGATCATGAATACAAGGCTTCCCGTTCGCTCAGCCATATTTAAGCATGATACCGGCGGATTAGTAGTTAGGTGGGTGACCACTAGCGAATCCCCGCTGTTGTATGTTTTTGCCGCCTGTCCTTTTTTTTAGCGAGTGTGCGGAGTTGTTGTGGCTGGCTGGCTACGCGAGCGCACTATATACAAATAGGTTTAGCCTAGAAGGGGCGAGTCCACGTGTCTTTAGAAGAGTTGGAGCGTGTATTTGCTCTTGTCCTTGGTTGCGCCTCGAGACAGTGGCCTCGTTCCTTGCAGGCGGGAGCGGGGCGAGTGCTCGATCACAACAACCTTGAAAGCATTAAGGAAATGAAAGAATTATAATTATGCTAGCACTAATAGGGTATAACAACAGGCCGAAAGTTTGAGCGATGCAGTCCGAAAAGAAACCTTTCCTCTCTACTTATATTCTTTGACTATCATCTCAGCAGCCCTTTCCGCGATCCCATACACCAGCGTCTGAATGTGTGCGCTCGGTAGCAGAGGGATAATGCTGGCATCGACCACCCTGAGCTTCTTAGTGCCGTAAACCTTCAAACTCGGATCGACGACTCCTCCGTCCTGCTTTGGCAGCATAGCGGCAGTACCAATCGGGTGATAGATGCTCAAAGTGTTTGCCAGAGCAAAGGATTTCCAGTCATCATCCGTTTTCACTGCCGTCCCAGGTTCGTATTCTGCAGTCCACACATAAGACATCGGCTCCGTGGTAGCCACCTTGCGAAGGAATTTTGCGACTGCAATCGCGGCTTGGAGATCGTACGGGTGGGAGAGATAGTTCGGGTTGATGGTCGGTTTGCTGTTGATCGAAGTGGAATTGATGTGGACATTCCCTTTGCTGAGAGGATGCTGCACTACGCCAATGAGGGAGAAGGTGCCGATGCCGAAAAGAGACGAGTTGGCCGCTGGGTAGCCCTTGACGCCGGTGTATCCGTCGGAGAAGATGACCTCGACTTGTGGGACGGATTGGCTCAGAGGAGGGGCCAGGTAGCTCTTCTTGACCTTGTCAATGACCGAAGTCAGAGCCTTGTCTCCATCTGCAATCGCTCGGAGCTTAGAGGCAGCGTCTTTTGAAACGGTATTCCAACCCATGTAAGCATAGCCACTAGCCGTGTAGTCGTAAAGTGACTTGAGGCCGGCATTATACAGGGCAAGCTCCATCGCAGCACGGGTGGAGTTCTTGAGCACGTCAAAAGATAAGAACTCGGGCTTGAGTTGGTAGGAGCTTTGGATGCGGATGTGGTCTTGGAGATTCTCGCCGACAGAAGGAAGGTCTTGAACAACTGGGATATCCAGCTTCTTCAAGAGGGTCGCATTCCCAATGCCAGAAATTTCGAGAAGACCGGGCGTCTGGAATGATCCAGCGGAGAGGATGACCTCTTTTCGAGCACTGATAACGGTGCCATTCTCTAAGGTAACTCCCGTCGCTGTTGGACCCTGGAAATTAATCTTCGCGACACGAGTATCCATCTTCACGACAAGATTTTCGCCAGTGAGCTTGAGATAATCCGGCGCATATGATCGGACGTAGCCCTTGTAGTTGACGTTGCTGGGTTGTGACGCGACGCCGATAGGATTACCATTGAGGGACTCCCTGTTCCAAGGCAAGCCCAGAATATTCATGGTAGGAATCCATGTGGACTGGTGCACCGGGAAGATTCGACTGATGAGAGTTTGTATGGGCCCGGAGTGACCGACGCCTGCCTCTCCATAGCTGATAGACGGCAGGAAGTTTTCGACTTTGAGCATGGCATTATACAAGCTGTTCCAGTTCCATCCTTTGTTGCCAATCCTTTCCCAGGCATCAAGCTCAGCGACTGAAGTGCGGTCCCATGTCATGAGATTGAGCGCTGAGCTGCCTCCGAGCACCTTGCCACGATTCTGCGAGAAGACGCGATTGTTTGCGTTGGGTTGAGGTACCGTGGTGAGGTTCCAATCGTATTTTCCACCGAGCGTTGAGCCTTTTCGACCTGGGATATATATACCAGGTTCGTTACGGCCGTCCGGTCCTGCTTCTATCACGAGTACGCTGCTGGCTGGCAGGCCGATGCTTATGCGAGAGGCGACAGCGAGTCCTGCAGTTCCACCACCGACGACAATCTATATTACATGTTAGAGTGTACCTTATAGCAATAGAATATTTTTCCGGCTGTCTTACAAAGTCATAGCTTTTTGCCTGAGCTGTATCGCGCTTGACGGCTGAAGCATCGGTGTGCTCGAGCAGGCTGAGAACGAACAGCCAACCCCGGAACTTCATGCTTTCGCTGGCTGAAATCGACGATTTATGGTTGGGCAATCACGAACATGCAGGTGATGAGGAAGAAGGAGGCTCGTGGGACGGGCGCAATAACTCAACGGCACAGCGCAATCAATTTTAACAGCCATGTCCGATGCAAATGAGCGCTGGGCAGAATATTGGCGGAGACAAGGTCTCGAACAATCTTCGGAGATGCTACCGAAAAGCATTGACATTGGTCCTTGGTTGTGGATTCCCCCGCATACGGATAGGCAGATAAAGCCGCAAAACCCTGGCGATTTTCCGCAAGCGACGCGTTCGGCCCTACATTTTTAGCCGCACCTGAGAGCACTGCATAATTACATAGCCTCCTTCTGCGCAAACAGCAAAAACGGTGAGATCTCCCCAGGAAGATTGACGCTTCTGAATCATTGCCTTGCAGTAGGATTTGTATGCTCTCAAATCCTGTGTTCATTGAGGAAAGGGTTGTGGGGGCGCCTGTCACTCTGACCCCGGCCTGTCAAACCTCCCACTAATCGCATCGGGCCGATGAGCTAATATGAGCTGTCCAAGGTCCCCCTGCTCTCCGCAATCTAGGATCTATGCAGGAACGCAGAGAAATGGTTCAACAAATATACTTGAATCACTGGGGTGAACATGCTACTTAGCGAGACGAACGTAGGGCAGGCGCGTGTCGGAGTGCGGGCAGAAACGAAGGCTCTGCTCGAGATACAATGCAAAGTTCGTGCCCGCTTATGAGAATAAAGCATCACCTCGGTATGATACTACCCCGACTGGGCGCCTCAGCACACGCACGCTAGCTGACGGGTGCGGATATGGAAGTGTCCCGGACGCACTTCTATGTCGTTTACCTCAGGTTGAGGGAGCCTCATGAAAACCTTTAGTAGCTTCGGAAACCCCGGAACTTCCCCCAGAACTTCAGCAGTTCGCAACTGTGAGGATTTCGCTGTCAAGAACATGCGAACACTAGAGTTCGCCATTCCACCAATGTGTCACAGTCATAATGTCGCCTGGGAATTCCCTCATATAGCCAGCCATCTGGTTCGAACCATAGTGCGACGCATATAAGAACCAATTGAATGAAGCGGCGCGTGGCCCCATGGACGTTCCAGATGTCGCTGCGACATACCCCGTACCGCGAGGGAGATTCCATGTACGTTCCGCCCACGCCATACCACCGAACCGGCTCATACCGCGCCTTTTGGCTGAAGTTCTCTCGGGTCGCTCCCGTGCAGAGGGGTCGCTGCCATGCAGACGGGGTCGCCTCCGTCACTGCCGTGCAGCAAGTGTAAACCTTATTTGAAGACGGAAGATTGCCGGCTACGCAGCGCAGTGTGCGACTTTGTCACCTCCCTTTCATAGCTTCTAGTCCGACCATGAAATGAGTCCTGCAGATGCCTGGCGCCTCTACGGTGGTATTATTGCATCAGCTGCCCCGAACGAAGAGTTCTCTGTCCTATATGATAGGGTCATTAAGCTACTACCACCGTCGACTCCCTTCTGACCTGATTCATTGTCTATCAGGGTGCTGTGCACAACCTCATTGTATCAGTCTCTTTGAAAACACCAATGGCTACCGTTGTGCCTCCCAACCCCCTACCGCCAGATGAGTCTGTTGGGGGTATTCTGCTTACTCTAACCTCCGTTTTGACGGCATTTACGATCGCCACAACGGTTATGAGAGTATGGGCACGAATAGCACGTCGTGCCATGGGTCTGGTTTGTTGCTCAGGACATTCACAACTCGGAAACTTTGCTCACTAGCATAGGATGACTACATCATAACCATTTGTATGGTTCTCGCTATTGTTCGAACGGGTATCCAAATCGACTCCGTCAAGCGCGGCAACGGTCGTCATCGATGGTACCTTTCCAAAGAGGACTATGAATACGTCAACTTCTTGACCTGGTTGACACAAATCTTCCTCTTCTCAAACATCGGGTTGCTGAAGTGCAGTATCTGCATACTGATACTGCGCATCAAAAATGAGAAGAAATTGAGATGGTTCCTATATGCGATGATGATCGGTTTGGTTCTAACGAACCTGGAATGCATTCTTGTGCTTCTTGCCCAATGCGATCCGGTCAAGAAATACTGGCACCCATCCGCTCCAGGTAAATGCTGGCCGACCAAAGTCAGGATCTACTCAATTTATCTACAAGTCGGTATGTTGGCATTGTCGTTACTCAACGGGACGCAACTAATTGCCATGGAAGCCTATTCCGTCGTCACCGACCTGATATGCGCACTGCTTCCTATAGTCGTTCTCTGGAATGTCAGGCTCACCCCGAAAGTCAAGGCCGGTGTCTGCGGTCTGATGTCATTGGGTCTCATCGCTACCGCCGCAGCGATTGTCCGCGCCTCGTCTCTCGGGACAAAAACAGTCGATCTTTCCTACGATTACTGCATTGCCGCCATCTGGGCCAACACAGAGCTACACCTCGGTATAATCGCAACCAACCTTTCCCTCAGTCGCATGATCTGGGCTTTCTTCTGGGGTGGAACCAAGTCTTTGACGTCCCGCTCTCGTTCCCATGCAACCGGTAGCACTCCACGATATGGAACAGGAAGCCGGATAAGCAGAAATGGGTACATCAAGAGCCACGATCGCAGTGTGCACACAGGGGACTCAGCAGCGAGGGGGAGTATGGATAACTTCAGTCAGGCGAGCCAAATTCCGCTGGATCCTGTCATCAAGAAGACTACGAATGTATACGTATCGTCTGAACCGTCGCCGAGTCCGAATGCGTCTTCGACGAACCAAGAATCAAAGATATAATTTGGGAATGGATACGGGAAGGAGATCATTGCAGCCAGATTTTTTGGAGGCATTCAAAGGATCTAATGCTTTCAAAGCTCACTGTAGAAGTACTGTAGCATCATGCCAGTGCATAATTTATCTTTTGTCGATATCAATGAACCTGATTCAGGATAGATCTGTTCCCTTCTCCACTGTACCAAGTGCGGTGTAAGTTGCCTTGTCTGATCTAACAATCGTCAGCTCAGGGTAACGCTCGTGCCACACCGCAGGTGTAACTTGGGTTTCAATAATTCTATCGGGCCGTCCTGGCCAGCAGTGAGTCGGCTCAACATATGATTGCGCGATACCTACAAGGACTAGATCGGACCGCCAACTTCTAAGGTTCGTCGGCACTTCGTCAATCGACTCTTCCTAATGCGGTTTCGCCGATTGCAGCCAACATGGAGTATTATTAATAGGATTTGAAAAGGGTTCGTCGAGCTTTGGCGTGTTGAGTCTGGGGTACGAGATCGGCGATGATTATCGAGGCTGATTCTCAGGACCATCGTTCCTCTTTACAGCAAGAGGCTGCACAGTTTAGTATTGCGGATCAGCTTTTGAACTCGATTAATAAAATGCTGCTCGAGTGTGTGGAGCGCGCAGCGATTAGATCGTGTAGCCTCTAAGTCTAGCTGCACGTGAGCCTTATTATTGATAACTTCGTAGCCTGAATCGACGATCATTCTAGTTGCCCCGGACCAGATGCGCAAATTCTTCAATCTCATCTCCCAGTTCCAGATCTAGCTTTCGAGTTGCCGTTAGATTCACACCGGTATAGTGGTCGCATTCTCCTCGCCTGTCGCGTTCGCTATTGTTCCGCTGAAAATTTGTACACATTTTGGAAATCATTCGGACTACAATACGATGGCGACCGCGTCAACTGTTGTTCGGAGCAAAAGTGAGAGAATGATGGGTCTTTCGTGATGCGATTTTGGACTACAATGCGAGAGTTTTGAAGAGTCGAGGATTCCACTACTACCTCATAGGACAGATTAGTTCGGCCGAGGTCGCTTATCCCCTGGCAACTACCCCTGTCGGCGGCGCCCCCCGCTTGGGCCTCTGGCCCTTTTGCCGCACACCTCTGTACTAGCGAAACACAACTGCCCTAGGCTTGTTAACGCTGCTCTCGTTGCTCCCCTCGCTCCATTGCAGCGCACTCTATCTGTTGTATCCTGTCCTTAAGTTACCGGCGCACCATGTCTTCCAGAGATGCTTCAGCCTGTCCTTGCCAGACGCGTCCGACGACTGCTCCGGCTCAAGTGCGAGTCTGGGGGCCCTGCGCGTCCTTCGCAGCCCTTTGGGCTTATTACGCACCAAAATCGAGTCGAGGAACGTCAGAAATTTGCTAAAAAGTCACTGTGCACGCGTAAATACGGCTTTGACTTAGCTAGGGGACATGTAGCTACCTTTATGCTGATATCGCGGGGCGTACCAAGGGGCCCTATAAAAAAAAGGCTTGCGGAGCGGTTCGTACCGGTAGGCGATTCCGGTATGCCAAGAAATTTGCACATTTCTGCATCCAATCAGATCCGGCTTGTGCCGCCGAGAGAAGATGGCGTTGCCCTGGGCGCTTAATGTTGAATCATGATTAGGTTAAAGCTGAGAACGAGCAGGATGAGCTGAAACAGGACTAGTGCGATATACCTCCCGCACACTTAAGCGGTCATGCGTGGCTGGGAGGAAACTGCCATCCTCCTCATCCTAACTACTCCAGATAGCAACAAGTCTAGTCTGCCTTCATTTAGCGCAGCCCAACGACCACGCCCAAGCGCAAGCTATCCAAATCGAACGCCATGCGTGGTTTGCGCAACACACTACGGAAACTAAAACGAAAAGAGCTAGCGTCCGAGGTTAGTAGCCGTCCGAACCAACATTCGAAGAAACCATGGAACGCGCTTCTGACGTTAAATGCTAAAGAAACCTCCTCCCCAGCAGCATTCCTCGCAGGCCCCGGCGCGAGCCACCGACCGCACAAAGCCCTACGGGCTCTTCCTTCTCGGCGAGAGCGAGCCGCTAGACAACTCGAAAGGCCTCACAGGAGTGGATATCGTGGCCATACATGGCCTGAATGGGGACGCTTATACAACATGGCAACACGAAAATGGAACTTTGTGGCTTCGAGACATGCTTCCCAGTGCCCTTCCCGGGTCCCGCATATTTACCTACGGGTATCCATCGGAGCTCTTCTGGAGCTCTTCAGTGGCCACATTACGAGACTACTCTCGGAATCTCTTGGTCTCGCTCAAAGCCGTCTCAGAAGGAAACCAGCGCCCGATGATATTCATCTGCCATAGTCTTGGGGGCATAGTGTGTAAGCAGGTCAGAACCCCCGACGAAACTTCATCAAGGAGATCCTAACCTATCTCGAGGCTCTTGTTCTGGCGCATGAAGATGACCGCCTCTATGGTAACATACTGTCTGCCACTTCAGCCATTGTATTCTTTGGAACTCCACATCGCGGTTCCAAAGAAGCTGATATCGGGAAAGCTGTGGGAAGAGTCGTTAGTATGTGTTTGCGCGCATCACAGGCCGCACGCATAACTGGGTCAATGCGGGATGACCTCCTCACAACACTAGGGTCCAATTCCCTAGCACTAGGCGATCTAGCCGTCTCTTCCCGAAATCGTTTGAGAGACTTGGAGATTGTTACGTTCTACGAAACGAAAGTCATACCTGGTCTGTCCGAACTGGTGAGATCCCTCTGGAAATCTCTATGAAGCAGCACCTAATTCGCCTTTAACCATAGGTTGTTGATCGACATTCCGCCATTATGGAAATACCGGGGGAAGACATCATACCGCTTTACGCGAATCATAGAACTATATGCCGTTTCGAAGGGCCAACGGATGATGGATACAGCCACACCTTGAACGCAATCACACGGTTAGCCAGAACAGCCCTCTCAAACCGAGAGATAGCAATGAAAGCGAGTCGAACATCATCCAACCGGTGTATGTAACCGTAGACGAATCACGGAACAGCACCGGCTAAGCAATCGGTTAGCTTTAAGCGAAGCTGAAAGATCCTGTATGGTCCTGCTGAACTCAATCTACCTCACAGAATACAAAGCTGAGCTACCAAGACCGGTGCAAGGGACCTGCAGCTGGATTCTGAGCCACCCTGCATATGTGA
Source organism: Lentithecium fluviatile CBS 122367 (assembly GCA_010405425.1). Taxonomy (NCBI): domain Eukaryota; kingdom Fungi; phylum Ascomycota; class Dothideomycetes; order Pleosporales; family Lentitheciaceae; genus Lentithecium; species Lentithecium fluviatile. The sequence continues at coordinate 190,174 of MU005570.1, forward strand.
CCTGGATAAACGCCGAAGAAACAAGACTACTCTGGGTCACGGGTGAACCTGGCTGCGGTAAAACCATGCTCTCTGCTTATCTAACAGATCACCTACAACTTGGTCGCGATACCCCTATCAAGCCTCAAGTATTTTTCTTCTTCTGCGACGACAAAGTCAAGTCCCAGAGAGACGCAAATGCTATACTTCGAGGCATCCTGTATCAAATCCTTCAGCGACACCGAAAACTTATTAAGCATGTGAAGGCTCGATTCGAAGTTGACGGGCTTAGCCTCGCAAACTCCTTTCCGGCGCTCTGGGAACTGTTCCTGAAAATTGTTACCGATTTGACGTCAGGCGCTGTCGGAGTAATAGTGGACGCGATTGATGAGTGTGAAGTAAGGACGCGCAAAAGCTTCCTGAACGCCATGATGCAGCTAGTAAACGTGCCCCAGGATAGACGTCGTTCACAGAACTGCATAAAATTTTTGATAACCAGCCGTCCGTCGCTCGGCAATTCATACAACCTCACAGGGTTAATGAAAAACAGACTAGCCATCGAGCAACACCAGGGTAATATCAGTGACGACGTCAAGCTGGTCATTCGAAGCAGGGTTGGCGAAATTGCAAGCAAATTCCACTGCAACGACGAAATGAAGAATTATCTGGAACAATTGCTGTACTCCAAGTCTGATCAAAGTTTTCTCTGGCTGGAAATGGTGCTCCATAGCTTGGAAGGAAGCCCAAAAGCGTCGAAGAGAGACTTCGAACGGATCATCAACACATTCCCACAGAACCTTGGAGCCACCTATAGCAGATTCTTACTGGAAATCTTACCCGAGGACCGGGAAGACGCTGGAAAAATACTGCGGCTACTTATTGGATGCTCGAGACACCTGACATTGATGGAGATGAATACGGCGTTCACAATTGATCACGACCATAAGTCTGTAGCCGATGTGGTAAACGACTTGCAGCTCTCCATTCGCTCAACGCTACAGAGTATTGTGGGATCCTTCCTTCGAATCAAGGACGTGAATCAGGGCTCAAACGAACTTTCCAAAGTTTCGCTCATACACCAGTCCGCCAAAGAATATCTGACGGATCTTGCACCCCATTCTACAGACAAGATAGTGCAAAACCTCGCGGTTCTTTCGGCGGATGCAGCGCTGAGTATATCCCAGTCCTGTATACAATATCTTCTCCTGCAGGAATTCCAATCGGATATGTTTGCCCCGGAACGGACGAGCCTTGAGACCAGCTCGCCTAATTCGTTCCATACACTCCCGTTCACAGAATTCGACACGACGGGCTCAGGCAGCCCTCTCGGCTTAGATGATCATCTCGGCCTAGAGAACTTCTTCAAAGACCCACAGAACATGGACGAGGAGCAATGCACTCTAATTGCGCAACAATACGAATTTTTTGATTATTCTGCGACTCATTGGGCAGAGCACTACTCGTTATGCGAAAACATCGCCCCAGAGCCTGTCCGGGAGGCTGTTCATCGATTAACAGTGAGCCCTAGCCACGTTCTGACAAACTGGCTGAAATACTACTGGATCAATAACAATATGGAATACCCGTTTCCAGACAATTTCGAGACGATTGAAGTAGCCGCATTCTTCAACTTGACCGTGCTGCTTGCCGAAAGGTTGGAAAAGACGGAACTTGACAGCGATGCAAGAAAAGACCGAGCGTTGTTCTGGGCAGCAAGAATGTCCTCCCTGGACTGTATCGGGGTGTTGCTTCAGCATGGCGCAAACCCTAATGGAATTGGTCTTGATCGGCAAATACCCTTGACTATATCTGCGCAATATGGGCATCTGGGTGCTGTCCAGATACTTCTTAACGAGCCACATACAGATGTTACTTCGAGGGGAAGATCTGGAAGATCAGCACTATCATTTGCAGCGGGGAATGGGCACCTGGAAATTGTCGAAGCGCTGGTGGAATGTGGAGCATGCAGGCCCGATGACCAGGATAGCACACACTGGACACCGCTCTTCTGGGCAGTGCATGGAGATTACGCAAGCATCGTGCAATCATTGCTGAAGCAGCCATCAGTCGACATTAACCAAGTCGACAACAATGGACGCTCAGTCCTATCATGGGCCGCAGGGGAAGGCTCTCGGGGAGCTCTAACGGTCCTACTTCGACACCCCTCCGTTGATCTCAATCTCAAAGACGCCAAAGGGCGATCTCCACTTTCTTGGGCTGCTGGAAACGGTCAGAGAGAAGTGGTCAGTACTTTTATGCACAAAAGGGGCATCGACAAAGCCACCAAGGACAACGACCTGCGGAATGCAATTTCATGGGCATGTCAAGGCGGACACACGGACACCCTGCGCACTTTACTCAAGAATGAGTGTGGCGGTGAGGACGACCCGGATGTCGATGCTTGGACGCCATTGCTCTGGGCGCTCTTTAACCGGTCCCCAGTGACGGTGGAAGCGCTCCTCTCGACCCGCCGTGTGCAAATCGACCGCCAAGACGCCTACGGTCGCACGGCATTAATATGGGCTGCGAGCTACGGATACCTAGATGTGGTTCAGCTGCTGGTGTCCTGGGATGCGAGTCTGCACATTAAGAATCAAAAGGGATATACGGCTGCGGATGTCGCTAGGTTGGAAGGGCAAACTGAGGTGTGGGAATTTTTGGACGCTCAGCGGGATAGGGAAGTAGAGAGTGTGCAGCTGCCATGCATGCCACGTCATTCCTATCCGAGACCGCACTCTCAGGAATCAGCCTGATGTAAGAGGATCGTTTTAGCTGGACCTTGACACCAGTAAGAGTAGGGCGAAGTGCGGCAAGCTCCTCGCCACTCGTCTTGTTCTCACAATGAGAAGTAAATGTGGCAGCAAGCAAACAGAAGGCATGTGTCGTTGCAGATTATTAGGTTGGGAGTATTGTATTAGGGAGTTGCAGTTCTTCACTTGACCTTCACTGTACACTTTCACTTGGGCTGAATATTCTTGCACCCCGTGTTCTAGCAGACGTACTTTCGGCGTGCGCATATCCAAAAGGTAATAGCAGGTGTTCAGCCAATGCTTGATCCTGACTTAACTTCACTATCAACTTGCTCGTGTTCCGCGGCGAAAGCCTCCAGACCCGGCTTAGGTAAGGAGCGGGCGCGCCTGGGGCACGCGCCGCGCCAAAGACAGGATTCGGGGACGATACTAACACCAGAGAACGTCGCTGTCGCAATGAGCATAATCTGAATGGACGGAGTGCAAGACCGCACTACGTTGCTGATCATACTAGCATGAAGGTTCCGACATACCGAAATTCCTCCTCGTCTCGAACGTCTAGGTGATCAGTTCTACAGCCAGTAGTATTATTGCATAGACTGCTTATCTAATCTGTATTGAGCAGCGTCAAGCTTCCGCGAGTACATGGCGGAATTGACTACATACAATTGCTGACTGGTAGCAGCAATCGCAGCTGCATGCCCTACGATGGTCCTGACTGACGAAGAAGGCAAATTGATGTAACTGGATGAAGCTACTATAACATTATTGACACCTTATATCACAAATCGACTATTAGGGAGGATTTTTTTTAATATTCCTCGCTACGCTCTAAGCTGGAGTTGGCTGTAGATTGGTATGAAACCAATGTCGTTACGGCATTTTATACAGTACTAAGACAGAAGTCTGTTCCGGGCAGCATTTAGCGAGCCCCACTAAACATCTGCCCCCTCTATTCAAACAATTATATAGTTACCCTAAATAGTTGCATAAATATAATTAATAGCTTATCCTAATTATATAATTCTAATACTTTATCTAGTAGCTATGCGCTTATTGCAGAGCCTGTAGACAGCGCGGCATTAAGAAGATAAGCTTCTTAATTAGTAAATTAGGTATTTTCCGCTATGCCTCCTTTAATGCTATATAGAACTAATCCTACTCCTCTGCAGAGTCGCGTATTATAGCTATTTTAGGGTGCAGCCTATAGAGTGTCCTTTTAAGCGCCTACTATATATGTTTAATAGGATTAAGGTCTAGGGAGTAGGGGGAGAAGTTAATAACATTTATATAGTGCCTCTGCAGCTATTCGCGCGTTATGCGTGCCGTATATATGCGCGCGTTATTCTGCTAAAATATATCCCCTCTCTAGTAGTTACGCAGAATACCTTCCTTAAGCGCTTAGATGTAGCTCTTAGCTAAGTAGCCGTAGTAGAGAGAAGTAGGGTCTCTCTTTATAATTATAAGGGGGCTCTAGCGTACCCTTTGTCTGCGATTAATCTAGATACACGCCTATACTATCTGCGAAGGCTGCTAAGCTGTAGAATGCTTCTCTATTATCTTATGCCTCTATTTCTCTGTAGGATAGCAAAAACACTATTCCTAGTTAGCGCTAGCGCCTTTCTTAATAGAGCACTTATTAGAGAACTGCATTATTTATCTCTTTTAGTTAAAGCGCTGCTATGCTCTATCCTACGCGCGCCTCCTACCTGCTCTAGCGCGGCTAATCTTAGGTCTGCGCTTACAGCAAAAGTTTATAAGATTAAATTTCTTTAGCGTATAATAGGCAGTCTTAGTAGATATGCGTAGCGTAAGGCTAGTCTCTTTAAGCAGCTTTTTGTACTCTATTTTTAGGTATTTTTAAGCTGTTTAAAATAGTAGGCACTCGTTGCAACACAATAGAGTAGAGGGGTGCCTAGATTAGAGTCGCGATAGGTTACTGCTAGTTGCTTTCTAGCGCGTAATTATCTTATTAATGCAGCGCGTTATGTAGGCGAATTTATCCGCCAGCTCTACAGCAGAAACGCTAGCCTTAGACTTTAAAATAATTAACTCTTACTGCTGGACAGATAACTTAGCATTTTAGCGATAATTATATAAAATTTCCTTGCTAAAATACCTTATAGTAGCTGCGCAATTAATAGTAAAAGAATAGTGTTAGATTTGTAGCGTTCTTAGTTACGCGTTGCAAGAACAGACTTCTATCTTAGCACTGTACGTTTAGGACCTAAGCACTTAAGGGTATAATAAGCCTTAAGCTTCTACTTAAGCTCCTAGTGTAGGGCTATATTTACTATATAGAACGCTATAATAATATTATCTACGTAGATAAATAGAGTAAGCTATTTACTAGTATAAATGTAAGAGAGATCTAAGATAGGCTTTAAACCTAAGAATAATAGCATCTCGCGCAGGTCCTTATACTAGAGTAATATTACCTCTAGAAGCTATTTATCTTAGTATTAAAAACTTTTAGATATATAAACGTATAGCTTCCATTTAATCTTAGCGTTTAGAAATATGTTTATTACATTATACTATATACGCTTAAGCTTAAACTTATTAGCTAGAGTAATAAATACTTAAAAGAAGCATATAGTAAGTATAGCTGTATAGGTATTACTAAAAGGCTTCTATAAGTTACTTTAAATAATAATGCAGGCTATATACTTATTATATTTAACTATACTTTTACTTAATAGCCTTCTAAAACTAATACCTCTATAGGTAAGTTTTTAACTTATATATTAACTTTAGTAGTAGAGATATCTATAATTAATATAATTAAGTAGTTATCTTTAGATACGTTACTACTATAATAAATATATTAAGGCAGCTATTAACGTACTCTAAGTTAATAGCGTAGCTACTTTATAATATAAATAGATTAACTGCGTATACTACTAGTTTTTCGTCCTTTTATTCTTAATAATATCTAAGAAGTTATTAGAATTAAGATTTTAATATTATAGAGCGTTATTTTTTATACCTATTAGGTATATAGTTAATAATTTAGATATTAGAGAGCCCTTCTAATAGTAGTTATATCTAATATTAAATTAAATATAATAGTATATTTATTAAGATCCTCTATAAGCTTTAATTAGCCTAGCTATTTACATAGCGCTTAGGTAAACTTTAGCTAGCCTTAGAGTAGATATCTAGGATATCTCTAGAGTCTTTAATACTAATACTATCTCTCTTATATTATATAAATAACTCTAGTATTATAAGCTAATAAGCTCTTACCTTATTACTATTATCCTGCTTTTTCTTCTTATCCTCTATCTTTAACTACTCTGTTATAAGTAGATTACTAATTTTAATATTAATATTAGATAATAGCCTTAGAAATACTATTAATTTAATAAATTCTTTAATTACAGCCTCTTTAGCATACATACTAGAGCTCTTAGCTCCATCCTTTAGACTGCTATCTAATTTAATAGGTTTAAAGGTAATATTATAGTATTGCGTTACATTTATAATAACTACCTTCTTAAAACTAGCGTTATAAGTTTTATCTCTATATAAACTTAGTAGAAGGTGTTTTACTCTTTTATAAGAGCTACTCTATTAATATTTTTCTTAAGTCTCTTAATTACCTTCTTATCTAGATAACCCTAGATCGCGTGCGCTATTTGTATAGATACCTTCTATATAGACATTAGCGCCTTTAAGAGTTAATGTTATATATTAAAGAATAATAATTATATATATTTTAGGCAGCTTTAGATGTCTATATTAGTAAGCTAGTACTCTCTATTATACTTAAGATAAGTAATAATATTATATAGTTATTCTTTAGATAGAATGTTATATTCTAAGTTAAAGTAAACTTTAATTTATTACTAGTATGCTAATTCTATTATACTTATAAGAAAATATTTTATAAAGGCGACGTATATTAATACTATACCTTATACTTTCTATATTGTCTTAGCTATTAGAGTTATACTACTCTAGATACTAATTAAAATATAACTTATTCTTATACTAATAGTCTTATAGATAAAAGTATTAGACTCTCTTATTTAATCTTTCTAACACTTAATATTAATTGTATACGTATTTAACTTAGAATTAATAATCTAATAGTTATTTAGTTTATCTATATTATTATTATTATTACTAACTATAACGTATAGATCTTCTATAGGTTTAAAGTCTATATTAATATTAATATTAAATGTAATAATCTTATTATTATACTCTACTAGTATAGACTCTTAGTAAGTATATAATATAATGTTAATTATTAGATTTTATACAGATTAGCTATTATAAAGATTAAATGTTAACTTTATTTTATTCTTCTTTCTATAGTTACTAAGAGCTATATTAAACTCTCTTTACTAAGCTAGCGTCTTATTAAATAGTATTAATTTACTCTTAAGTAACCTTTTTTATTCTTTATAACTTAGAATAATAAGAGTTATTAAAGTTAAGATTAAAGTAGTTAACCTGCTAATACTTTAATCTATAAAGGCATTTAGAATTATAACCTTATAATTAGCCTTATTATATAGTATTTACTAGCTGTTTCTTTTAAGCTTAGCTACTAACGTTATAAGACCTATTAATATGTACTTAATCTATTATAAATATATTATAAACTTAGTAACATATTTATTTACTAATAGTACTTTCTTAGAATTCCTTATTTTAAGCTTATATAGCTCTCTTAAGTATGCTGTTACCTACTTTAAATTAACTATCTTATATGTAACTAGAAAATCTTTTTACATCCTTATTTCTATTATCTTTACTAGCTTAAGCGTCTTATACTAGTTAGTAATATCTATCTAGTTATATAGCTATTTCTCTATCTTTTTACTACGCAGCCCGTAGTATTAATTAGTATAAGGTACTCTTTTAGAGTAATAAGTTAACTATAAGCTATTAACTTATCTTAATATAAGTAGAGATGCCTCTTAGCTACTATCTTACTAATCTCTAAGTTAAAGTCTACTAAAGCTCTCTTCTTCTTCTTTCTTTACTTTATATTATACTTTTTATAGCGCTTATAGTTCTACTTATATAACTCTCTATTATCTACGCTTAGGGACCTAAGGCTCTTAGCGCTCTTATTATAGGTATTAAGCTTAGGCTCTAGTAGTTACTTAAGCTTTAGCAGCTCTATAAGAGATATATTTAGATTAATATACTACTAGAAGCTAATTCTTAAAGTAGAGTTCTAGCGTATAAATAGCTAGTTATCCTAGTTGCTAGACTTCTTAAGAATATTAATCATGCGCGTTATTATTAGGTTAGACTTAATAGTTATTATATTAATAGAGTACGTATAAAGGAAATATATAAGTTATTTAAAGATTTCACTAATAGCTTAAATATAGTTTAATTATAAGCTAGGCTTATAACTATTACTAAGTAATAGAAGATTTTAGAAAAGTATATTAATTCTTCATCTAAGGCTAGATGCTGGCGTTTATATTAATAAGTTACTATTAAGCTATTAAATTATACACTAGCTATAGCATGCTATTATAAGAATTAACTCTCTTAAGTATATAAATATAATTATATTACTAGAGCTTTTAGCTACGCTAGAAAGCCTATAATAACTCTATATACGTTACTATTTAGAATCTAATACCTCTACTAAAGTAGGTCTAGATATCTTATAGAGCTAGTCGTGCTAATTATATAAAGGCTACCTACTAGCTAGTAGCAGGAACTATATAAAATAATAATAATAAGTTAAACTACTAGATTAAAGAGCTGCCTCTAGATAAGGGCAACTTATTAGCTAGAGACTTATTAACATACTAGCTAGTTAAGAGTAGGTACTATTCTACCTTTTTAAGCTTTATTCTTAATATTCTAAGTATTCTAGTAGTAGTAGCTAACTATAAGAGGACCTTTATAGAGCTTAAAGACTTTCTTAAAGTAAGAAGACTATGTATAAAGCCTAATTTACTCTTAGCTTTCTAGGGCCTTAAAAGCTAGAAGAGACTAGGTCTTAAGCCTTAGAGGTTAAAAATTACTAGGCCTATTATTACTCTAAGCTAGCTGCTAAGCTAGATAGCAGCGTTATTTAACGTTAATAGTATTAAAATTAATAGAGATATATTACTTAAGGACTTAATTTACAATTTATATATACTATTAATCCAACTAAGCCGCCTAGAGCTCGTTAAGCCGACTAATTATTCTGCTAGACGCTAAATTATTAATTAATTAAGCCTCCGGCAGGAGGCTTGATTTGTTGATTGTTAACAACTCTGGTGCTTATGCGAGACGTACAGGCTGCAGTGCCCAAACTCTTGAACCAACCCGCTCCACGTTCGCGCAATGTTTGGAAATAACGGTCTCTATAGAGAGGAAGTAGATCTGCACACTCTCTTTGAGGACACTCGTTATCATTTTGGGTCTGGGCGGTTCGGTTACTTCCTCACGGACAAAGGGGAACACTCCGCTCATTCTAGCCGTAGCGTTCGGACAGAAGAAAGTCGTACAAGAGATATTGGAAGAAAACCTGGATGATGCTACCGCGGAAAAGGTATCCAAAGTGAAGAACATGATCGAGGGGAAAGACAAGTTGTTGCCATTACTCGCATGGTGGAGCAGCGGCTTGATGGAACCGAAGAGCCAGAACCAGGACGCTAGCAATCTCTTCGCACTTACCATGTCTTTTTTGATTCTGTTTGATTTGCCGCGTCAGTCGCAATCGATTACCCTCTTTGGTAGTAATACAATTCCGCCTTTCATCACCATTTAGCACCGGAATCTTCTGCGAAACGCTGACAACACTCACCGCCACAAGCGACCGCATTCAATTCCAGAAATTCGCCTGCTGAACAAGGCAGCAAACTGCCCAGGCTTGACACTCCTTTGAGACAAATTTCAAGCAGAGTTTCTCTGCGTTCCATCCTTGTAGCTCGTGTTCGCAATATAATTTCCATCTACATAGATGAGCCAGCCGCACACTGGGTCTAAGCGAGTTTATGCCTACGTTCGGGACTCGGCACTACTGACAACAGGAAAGGCTCCAAGTTCAGGACCCCAATTTGTTCTATCCAATGTAGGATTGAGCTTTGTGTTTATCGACCTTAAAGAGTCAAGGTTGCAGTTGGAAGTTCTTCCACGCATTGTTATGTAGTATTAACACCTCTTCTTTACCTCTACCCCTTATTTCCTCTCTTAGCTGTAAAGCAAACCGCTCAGCGCTATCCGAATGGATCGCGCGCCCGCTCCAACAGTCTGGAACCGTTCTCCTCCTCCTCATAAATATGCGCGGCCAACCGAAACCCCGGGACTCTCAAACCTCCCAGTCACCCAGTGCTCTTCCCCCCTCTCACCCGATTCCACATCCCACCGCACATCCGTCCACCCCTTCCGTCCACCCCGCCCCACAATCCCCTCACTAAGCATTTCAGCTTCTGTATAACCATCAGCACTAGTACTATCCGCACGCCAACCTCACCCCATTCCAGTGCAACCAAGCCCAAATATACGAAGAATGCGAAAAAGCGAGCTTTGTATAACCTCAACCGCAAGTTACATTTACGTGTTGCAGAAACGAAAGAGGGAAAACAACATGCAACGCCTCGCAAACTTCGCATTCCAAAAAACCCTTCATGCTCGGCAGGCGTTGGGAACGCTAGAGAGGAAGATATAAGCCCCCACTTTGCTCCATCAAACCCACCAAAACACCCACCGACAACCCACCTTCATCAACACCCAACCGCATCTTTCCCACAATGAAGTTCACTCCCTTCTTCCTCACCGCTCTCCTCCCCCTCCTCACCCTCGCCGCTCCAGCCGCCGAACCCGATGACGGCACCGACATGACTCCCGCCGCCGCCGCTACCCTTGACAAGCGCTCCATTGTCGGCACCGTCGACGCGGACGCGCTCAAGTACCGGCGCTGCCCACGCACCTCCTGCGAAGCTGTGGGGCAGTATTCCCGCGGGACAAAAGTGACGATGGAGTGTTATACTACGACTAGCACGACGGTCATCAACGGCGATGCGTGAGTAACCTATTTTGTACCATCTGATTGTCTGTCTTGTTCGCGGATCGGTGGCGTGGAGACGGAAAGCTAACAAGAAGTGTAGGCGTTGGGCTAAATTGGCGAACGGGTATTACCTGAGTCTGTACTACATGAACTGGGCGGGTGAGCCTACACCCTATTGATCATCACGGTGCTCACTGAAGCTGACATACCACAGGATCGCTTCCAAAGTGCTGAGCGGCTTTGATGGCAACGCAACTTTCCAGCGAGAGGAATGGAATGACGGAATCAATTTGAAGTAGTGGGGCAAAATGTTTCTGTTAGGAATATAGTAGCCATCAATACAACAGTCTTTACAATCATTTCTATAGACTTGAGCGCGTATATCTGCAATCCAATCCTCCAGTCGCTCACTTCCACCTCAGCTTCGCGCAAACCACTCACTTCCAAATCTCTTCTTCGCAAGGGGAAAACCAAGCAAAGCAGACTTCAGCCAGTAAGACGGCCCAATCCCCTCCAGTCCCCTTGAGCCTCCTCGCCTAACTTCTGAAGTGCCATCACATACAAACAACACACCAAGAACCCACCATCCCTTCCACCAAAGCTCAAAAGATCGGGCTGATCAAATAGGTACACAAAGACCTCACTCCCTCGGCCCCTTAAACCCCATCAAAAACTCTCTACCTTCTTCCCCTCCCCCTGCTAACCTCGCTTCATGCTTCAGAAACGCTCACACCATCGAAAGCCAAGGCCCCCTCTCCTTACATGCAACCCAACACTCCACCCCCACCACCAACCAACCCACCTCCCACACGCACCCGATCCTTCAAGCCAAGCTCACGCCACTTCACGACAGTAGAACCATGCCCTCATTACCTTTCCAACCCAGCACCACCGCAACTCAGCACAGCAACAAAGCCCGCATAATCTGTACTCCAAACAGCCTGCGAGCCCAGCCCTACTCAACACCTCCAAGTAGCGCACCACACCCTCGTGTAATAAATTACCTAGGTAATCCATATAGATTCTCCGTAAACCTTTCCAAACAACTCTCCAACTCCCCAACTCAACATAGTAGCACCCTATCTCCTACCCCCTCCCAACCCCCTCCCTACTCCTATCCAATCCAAAACCCCCACCAATCTACAAAATCCCATCCACTCTCTCCCGCTATCAAAATCCAGCTCCAAACCCTAAACCCCTCCCTCTTACTTATACTCTGTCTTCTGGCTATATGCATCACCCACGTCCCCCGTTTGCCGAATCCGTACCTCGTTCGCCAACTATATTCCCCCACCGTCCCTATCTGGATAACTCCACTCCACTCCACCCACCCCATCCCAAGCACGCCCCAAGACCATCTAAAGACATGCAGAAACACATACCAGCACCTAGCTCCCAAACGCACCCCAATCCTTCCCCACTTCACGCCACAACACCCAAGTACGCCCAAGAAAGCAGCGACCTTACACACCACCACGATACGAACCCCAAAAACCTTTCAAGTTAGAAAGAAACACTGGGCTTCGGCCCAATATTTTTACAAAGGCTACGCTCCGATTAAACGCTACCATATATCCATGATTCTTAGTACCTTCCATTCCCCCAGCACCCAGCACCCAGCGACCAGAGTGCAGAACTGCATACTATACACCCTATTCATACGCAATATCCAGCGACCCTTCCACCCCCACCATACCCATTACCCACCCCACCCCACTCCAACCTCACAACCCAGCCAACCCCGCATCCCCCCTCCTACTCTCCATCCGCATCAAACCCAACACCCTCTCCCTCTCCGTATTCTCCTGCTCCTTATACATGGCAACCAAATCCATTGTACTACGCCTGACACTAACAATACTCCTCTCATCAATTCTGCCGTCATCCTCGCCCAAGGAGATGAGGCTCGGTCGCGCACTTGCGTGACTCGCATTGCGAGAGTGCTTGGCGAGACGACCAGGTAAGGTGCGCGAGTGCATGGATGGGCGTCTGCTCTCGAACGAGTGGCGAGCTGGTATACCAAAGTCTTCGAGGCAAAAATCGAGCTCTGTGCTGGCGCGGGGATAGGACGGTAAGCAGTTTTCGTAGTAAGCGGACCAGACACGAGCAGTGTCTTTTATGTGGTGCTGATCAGCTGGGCCATCAACCCGAGGCAATGAAGTGGTTGGTTGCAATCTGGAACCTTGAAGCGGACGAATGGTAGAGGTCGAGTCCTCCTCCTTGAGCTTCCCCTTTCCCTTCTTGTCGCCCGGTCCATACTCGTCCTCAGCACCACGCTGCTCGCGGCTCCCGCCACTATGCTCTGCACTTCGCTCCTCAATCACACCACGTCTCCAAACCTCTGGCAAGATCTCCAGCTCGGGATACTCTAACGTGCCACCGGTCGCGATCGAACTCCGGTGGCCATGGCCATGCTGGTGAAACTCAATGCTCTGGCTTCGGAAGATCTTTGTATAGTTTTTGAGAAAAGACTTCCCAAAGGTCATGGAGTTGCTCTTTGCCATCCGGGTGTTGCCGACCTTCTTCTTTCGCCGCTTTTCGCCGGGTAGAAGAGGCGGGGTGGGTGGACGCTCGGTCGGATCAATGTTGTCTTCGTCATCGTCGTTGCGCCTGCCCATTGCGAAGTTGATAGCTGCTTCCAAGGCGAAGTCCCTGGAATCGACGCGGTCTATGTGACCGGCAGAGAGAGTGCGCTCGGGACGAGAATGAGAAGGATAGCGACCCCAAGCGCCGACGGTTTCTTTGTCGTCGGTCTGGCGGTTGAAGTGCATTTGCACCTCGTGGTCAGGACTGACGTCTCTATTACTGCTGAACAAAGCTGTGCGTCTTGAGAAGAGCGATGTTGGTTCTGGGAGAGGATCGAGTAGTGGCGCTGAAAATCGCTTTGCAGGACTGAACTTGTTTTTTGTGATTGGAGCTTCCTCCTCTGAGCCCGATCTGGGCTTGGACGTGCTGCCGCGGCGCTCTCGAATGGGGCTACTGTGGGCAGCAAGTTCCTTATTTTGCGGTAGAAACATAGCCGCGCGTTCGTCTTGATGGGATTTCAAAGCTCGCTCCCACATCGGGCTTGCTTTTTTGTCTTTGCCAAGTGCGGTTTGTTCGGTCTCCATGCTCACCAACGATTTCGACTGCCGACGATCACGATGTGCAGCTGCATCCGGTACCTCAAGCAGCCCATCGACAGCCGCCTCAAGCACGGAGGGCTTTATATTGGCCTCGCTCTGACTGCGCATGTTGGTTCGCTTCGGATTGAGGAATCTCATGATGGAAGATGATGGAATCAGTTTCTTTTTAGGCGGTGACGGACTGAATTCTTCTCGGAACTTTGATTTCTTCGTGCTAGCGACACTGTTGTTTCGTGCAAGATGTGGGGCCTCGTCAGACGGACCCTTTATTGCAGAATAGCTCGTCACGTCGCGAAGGCCGGTAAGACCGTATCGCTGCGCCGGTCTGGGGGTGTCGTCGTTGTCTGTTGGGTATGAATTCGAGCGTCGCGGCTTTGGGAGGTTGACCGAGGAACTCTTCGCGTGGCCGGTATTGGTCCGAGAAAGGTCGACCATCGAGCCACCGAAACTGTCCGGTGGGCTCTGAGGTCTGCTTGAGTAGATGGATGACTTGTCTTCCCTCACCTCATGAGGAACCACCTTGCCCCACTTGCTGGGAACCTTTGCACTTGCGAATCCAGAACTTGAGGTTTGTCGCTCGTGTCTGGAAAGCTGCTTTTGGATCTGAGACATGCGACTCAGATCCGAGACCGACCGGTCGCGGAGGGCATGACGTGGATTAGGTAGATCTGGCGCGTCGGTAAGAGTGTCCCAAGACAGAAGCGATCCAGAACGCAGATGGTGCGAGATGCGCATGCTGTAGAGGTGGACCGATCGGCGCGGGTCGTCGCCCTCTTGGTCTTCACCCGGATCAACCTTTGGCGCTTCTCTCGGACCAAACGGGACATTTTCACGAACTGTTCCCCTGACAGAGGTAGACGTGCGCGGAGTAGTCGCTGCAGTGGGCTCTTGCACGCGAATCTGTACGACTGTAGCAGGAGTTGAAGGCTCTTTCGCCTCGTCTTGCACAGGCCGCGACGGAGTCGCGGTCGCCTGGCTTTGTGACTTGTCTGCGGCCTCATTCACGAAGGCTCTGAGAGAAGCTCTAGACTGTTTCGGCGGAAGCTGTAGCGGAGGAATGGGGAAATGTGCGAGTCGTAGGCTTTCATTCATGGAAACAGACCAAGGAACACCTTCATCGTCATTTGTGTCAAGACTAGGCAGTCGCAGCGGCGAGAGCGGTGACGGCTGAGGAAGACCGACAGAAGTAGCGGAATGGGATCGCCTCAGCTTGCGCTCTTGTATCTTTGCTGTCTCCAGTTGGAAGTTCGGAGTACTAAAGACTTGACTGAAGCGGCCAGATAGCGTTGCAGGTTGCGGGGGTTTGATCTGGTAGGGCGGCACGTTGTCGGTTCGGCCTACGCTCTGCCGGCTCTTGGAGGATGAGCCTGGAGTTGGTTTGCTATGGATGTCAGCCGAGTGTTTACGGGATAAGTGTGCGTGAGTCTCACCTAGTGGTCGAAGGGGTCCACTCAATACTATGGACACTCGGTCTCTTGCTCGGCGACTTCTTCCCAATGTTCTTCGCAATATCATCCAGCACCTCAGCATCAGAATCGTAGCCGCCTTCGGCTGGCTTCTTGTCGCTAAGGAGATCCTTCTTCAAGTCATCTTTTGTGATCTTGAGCTGCAGGTTCGGGCCATCATTAGATTGCTTGAGGACGGTGTCATCCGCTGCCGGCGCAGCATTCTTCTTTGTACCGCCGGCCTTGAGATGATTGCTAGACGGGTTATTCGATAGATCTTTGGAGAACTTCCTCCTGATGATCGAATGCATGCTCTTCATCTTGTGCAATGAATGGAGGCTGTAGACTGACGGCCTGATGAAGCGGGCTCGGGTCACCTTCCGCGGCGTCGCCGGTCGCGCCTCGTCGTCTTTGGCATTGTCGAAGATCTGCTGCAGCTCATGGAGGTCGTCTGTCCGAGCGCTGGTGAAGTGAGAGTTCTGCGATTGAGGTCGCTTCGGCAGGAGGGGAAGCTTTGCCGGCGTGGCCTCGCTCACACGGGCATTCGGAAGATCCGGCGAGTCTGAGCGCTCGTCCTGCTCTACGGTACAGCAAAGCTTCGAAGCCATGGCGAGTGTAGTGAAGTGATGGACGAGAGGTTTGCTCGGTGAGGTGAGAGTGTTGATCTGGGCTTCAGCACCACGTGGAGTGCATGCCGCTACGCGAGCTCAATGCCGGCCAGAAGCAGCCCATTACAACCAGACACAAGAGAGCAAAACGCTCGCAATTTACAAACGAAGGGAGGGGAGCTCGTGTTTCGCAACAAGAAGGGAGGTGATATGTCGATGGAGGTGGCGTCACCACCGATGGGGCCTGGTCGGGATCGCAGCCGACGCTGCGTGGACAGGAAAGAGCGGAGGACTACCAGAGTAAACAACCAGAAATGCCGCTTCCCGGCCACCAAAAAGCCATACATCCCTCCAACTACCTAGATATAGCAATTGACATCGAGCAGTTGGATGGATGAGTAGGTCCACCTGGTTAGGTGGTACGCTGAATGCTACAACGGGGCGAGTATGTGTGCTCCTTCCTTCACAGCCTGGGATTGCGGCATGCGATATGGCGCCCCTTTTGATGGAAAAGCTGGGGATATTCCTTGTCGTCTTGCGGTGCTCGAACTAGCACGACAGCCCTCGAGGGGTAAAGCGAGGGACCATTGATCAGGGTGGAGTGAGCCGAGTCGCACCCATCTGATCTTCGTTGGGCCACGGCGCCACGTCTCGGGAGCACACCCACGCCATGTTTAGCTTTACCATCCACTTGCATTGCCACATCTTCATCCCATCATCTTCTTCCCACTATCATCCTCTGCATACAACCCCTGATCCCTGACCCAAGCCGCCACCCCTTCCGTACACAACCTCCCCACCTCCCCCCACGCCCCCTCCTTCGCCGCATTCCTTACTCTTGTCGAGCTAATCCCGACACCCTCGCCACCACTTACGAAATCAATATGCCCACCCCACTCCCTCTTGAACCCCTCCGCTTCCCGCTTCCCATGCATCAACGCCCTGACAAACTCCCTTTGTTCCTCCACGGTCCCAAACTCCTTCGACGACGCATCCTCGGGATCGTACGGCCGCTGCATGACTCGGAGCTTGTGGCCGGCGGCGAAGAACGGGGCGAGGGCGGACAGCGGCGGGTCAGCGTTGGGGTAGTACTTCGGGTTGCAGAAGCGGATGAGGGTGTCGTAGCCGACGAGGTGGACGTGTCTCGGGGCGGAGGGGTAGAAGGGGGGTGTGGTAGTTGCGATGGCGGCCGATTTGTCGGTGTAGTAGGGTTCTTTGGTGAGGCCGATGTCGATTGAGATGTCTGCTACCCCGGAACAAGGGGTAGGGGGTTTGAGGATGCGCGACAGGTCTTCGGCGAAGATTGTCATGAGCGCGATGCGCTGGACGAAGCTTGCGGGGCTCGGCGCCTTGTCTGCATTGTGCGTGCTGAACAGCAGCAGCAACCTGTATGGCCTGTGGTCCGTTGGGAGCTCGTCCTTTACAGCGGATGCGGCGAGCCAGAGATGTGCGCGCGAGGGCGGGTTGAAGGAGGAATCGAGGATGTAGAGGGTTTTGGGTTGTGGAGTGGTGGGGTTTACAGTGCGCACGACGCGGAATTTGGAGGGCGACGACGTGAAGGAGTGCAGGGCCGATTCGAGATCGGGTAGCAGAGAGCGCAGGGAAGCTATTCGCGAGGCCATGTCGTCCATTGTCGGGTTGTGGTCCGAATTGGAGAGCGGGTGGCTGCCGATGGTCGAAATGGGATTGTAAGATCAGACGTCATTGCACGGGCCAAGTACACGAGTCATGCAATATAAGTTAGGCCCAGCAAGCCCGTTGATGTTTTGTTCCCATACCTATGGTATGCGGGCATCCCAGCGGTTCCAATCAGATATCCATTGTACCTGGCTGCTGGGCTCCGCGTCGGCAGCCTCAGCTTGTGTGTATATATTCTATTGCATCTATACGAAGTATTCCGTACAAGTTCGCTATACATGCGGAATAAAGTCCACCCAATTCACCGTAACAAACACCTTCTTAGGCAGCTTCCGAAAGCTAATCAGCACCTCGGCAATAATAGCAAACCGCGCCACCAGCAAACAAAGCGTCGTAAACGTAAGGAAAGCATCCCAAAAGCCGAGACTCTTCCACCACCGATCTTCCCTCGCTTTCCCACCAGCACCCTCATTCTCGTCTGCATCATCCTGTGGCCTTGTGGCTGCGTTATTCACCCATATGTATATGAGATTGAAGCGCCCCTGGTATCCCGACAGCGTGAGCGCGCGAACGCCGCCAACGCTAATGGCGGCCATCACGTTCAGCACGACAGACGCAGAGCGCCAGAGTTGCTTCTCCGCGGTCGTGGGGTACTCGAAGTTCCAGCCGAGGAGGTGGATGGCCGAGTGCACCATGGAAGGCAAAGCGACGGAGAGTAGGACGAGGGGTGAAAGACCACCTGGTAAAATCGCGTCGTCGTAGATGCGGGGAGGTAACTGCTTCTCCGCGACTGTGGGCAACAGCGTTCCGTTGCTGTCTACCCGACTGGGCGAAGTCGCAACTGATAAGGTGCTTGCCAGGGAGCTGCAAGCGGCCTTATCCTCAAGATCCGGCACGCGCTTTCGTGAAGCGCGGTTCGGTGCATCGTCGAAGATGGTTCTGCGCTTCCACTTCTTGTGCGCCAAGTCGATAAACTCGAGCGGGCTCCTCTCCCACGAGTGCGCCGCAAGGCCCGCATCACCACGTATCTTGGCCATGGTATGCTCGCAGAGGATGAGCGCCGGCGTCTCGACGTTCTGCGGCTTGCGCCACCAGAAAAAGTACGACATGACGGTGCTCACGATGAACGCCAACGTAAACGTTTCCATTGGGCTGAGGGGAAGCCCCGACGCTGCGCGCCCGATAGATCCGATGATGAGCCAGGCGCTCTGCACAACCGTCGCCGCCTTCGCGAAGAGGTCTGCTTTGGACTTGTCCCAGACCTCATCGCGCGTGATGGCGGGGAGGCGGATGTATTCTCGCGATACCAAGTAGTGGACCGCGTGCGCGTCGATGGGGAACGCATCCGTGTCGGAGCACTTGAGGAGGAATCCTGTGGGATCAATAAGCATATATACGAGCCGGCGACCCCAAAAACCTAAACGATCCTTTCCAACGTTTAGTATGTTGATTTGTACGCACCTCCACTATTCGCGTAAAACGCATGCTCCATGCACCATTTCGAGTTATCGTCTTCTACCTCCTTGAGTCCGCGCATCTCCGCCACGGATTTCTTCGCCGCATCCCACTGGCTAGCCGCTACCAACGTGAGGAAATCCGGCGCCAGGATGGACGCACAGCCCCAGCGGAACTTGCGCGCAAACAAGTGCCGTAGCCCGTCGCCTTCGCCTGGAATGTTGAGATGGAGGACTGTCCATAGCGCAGTCACCAGAACGGCCACGCAGCTCCAGATGATATCGAGCGTGCCTCGCGTATCCGGGCCCTGGACCCAGCCCTCGAAGTCGGAAGCCCGCATCGATGTATTCGTATTATTGCCCAACATATTGGCAGCGAAGCGGCCAATATGGCTTGAGAGTGCGAAGCTGCTCAGGTAGGCGCAAAGCGACGGGAGGCAGACCGCGAGGGTGCATCTCTTTAGCACCGTGAGTACGCACTCCGCTCGGGCGTTGCCATTGCCCAATGTTTGGGTCGCATCTCCGCCCCCAAAATAATATCCGCCCTCGCATGAAGTCTTGCCAATTAAAGATAAGAAGCTGCTGACGATCTTCCCGGTCATCTCCTATGGAACCACGGCTCGGGAGTACGGGCATGAAATAGGCGTGTAAGCAGGGATCCCACCCCTGTAGATTATATTGAGCATGATGATCGCTGCCCATTGGGGCGATGAACCACGTTTCGCAATATGCGTCTCGTTGCTTGCAGATACGATACGAGGGAAGACGGAAAGTCATCGACGTCATATTAGGTGAGCCGGTCGAAGTGATTTGTCGCGCATTGTGATTTAGTTTCTTATTTGGGGCACGTTTACGACGTTGAGTGATTTCACGGAAGGTTTCCATAGAGTATTCAGCCGAGGATACCGCGTACACTAGTGTAAACTGAAATGACTACTATCCCTCACTACGTAGCGAGCATCACCACGTAGCGAGCGAAATAATAGGTACTTTAGTCTTATAGTTGCAGAAATCCTCCGCGTAACTACTATATCTATATTAACTTAGTAGTTATATACTACACCTATTTCTAGACATCTAGAACCCTTTCTATCTAAAAATTATATTACGTATTATCGCCTTCGCGCCTGTTTTACAGGAAGCCTTATTTTTTAGTAAAACAGCGTTTCTTTCTTATAGTACTACTATTAAACTCTTACTACTCTATAATACTTATAACAGTGTTATCTAACTCTTAGAACTTTACTATAACGCTTAGGAGTTATTACTAGCCTTATAGCTGCTATCGCACGTAAATTTATGTATAGTTACTACCCTAGTTAGTACCTCTAACTAGAACGATTACTAGCCCTAGCTAGTTTAAAACAGCCACATAATTATCACAGGGGCTGCCATGTCTGTGGCTGTGTGATGTCTTGGCAAGCGGGCCGACCTTATCCCCGCAGTCTTTGCGATTCGAACTCGACCTCGGCCACGCCTCCAATCAACCAACTCATCTCTTACAGAATTTGCCACCTCACAACCCTATGGCGGGTGCGGTTCGGCCGTCCTCCCTGTTAGCGTCATCGGAGGAGTTCGTCAGTTGAACAGTCTCAAGTGGCGAATCTTCAATGCGCACGTAGTTCTACACAAGTAGCGTAGCATCTCGCCACTTCTTGATCTAGAGCATGCTCGAAGCTTCGCTGTGGCAAAGTGATAGGCTATATATTTATCTCGATCCCCACCCCTCTATAATTAGAGAGAATAATATATATAGGACAGCAAGGTACGTTAGAGAAAATTGTCCTCCAGTAGCCTAAGATCCGTTAGGGGTAACTTTGCATATCCACACCCTTCCCGACCCAACGCCAATACAGATTGTGGCCCCTGACATTGCCGAGCATGACGGCCGATACTCTGAGGGCAACCACACTAGATTCTCGAAATTATTCATTATCCACACACCATCTGCGCTTAGAGCGAGGCCTTGATACTGAGGACTGCAAGGCTCCGAAAGAGTGGGAAGTGTAACTGAACCTGGTAGGGAACTAATGTCGATGGTACCAATTTCAGTGTAAAGATATGAGTTAGTAATGTCAAATGAGATGCGGCTAAGTGTCTTCCCAATAGTGAGCGTCTGCAGGCACGCGCCGCTGCTTGCATCCCAGATCTTGACCGTCTTGTCGTCCGACGCCGATGCGACTCGGGTCGAGTCGTATGTGAAGGCTACCGAGCTGACCGAACCGCTATGGCCCGTGAGCGTCTGCAGGTACGCGCCGCTGCTTGCATCCCAGATCTTGACCGTCTTATCGTACGACGCCGACGCGAGCCGGGTCGAATCGTGGGAGAAGGCTACCGACTGGACGGAACTGCGATGGCCCTCGAGCGTCTGCAGGCACTCGCCACTGCTCGCATCCCAGATCTTGACCGTCCTGTCGTATGACGCCGACGCGAGCCGGGTCGAGTCGTAGGAGAAGGCTACCGACTGGACGTAACCACGATGGACCTCGAGCGTCTGCAGGCACTCGACACTGCTCACATCCCAGATCTTGACCGTCTCATCGTCCGACGCCGACGCGAGCCGGGTCGAGTCATGGGAGAAGGCCACCGACTGGACGGGATCGCGATGGCCCTCGAGCACCTGCAGGCACTCGCCACTGCTCGCATCCCAGATCTTAACCGTCTTGTCGTACGATGCCGACGCGAGCCGGGTCGAGTCGTGGGAGAAGGCCACCGAGCGGACGGAACTGCGATGGCCCTCGAGCGTCTGCAGGCACTCGCCACTGCTTGCATCCCAGATCTTGACCGTCTTGTCGTACGACACCAACGCGAGCCGGGTCGAGTCGTGGGAGAAGGCTACCGAACGGACATAACCGCGATGGCCCTCGAGCGTCTGCAGGCACTCGCCACTGCTCACATCCCAGATCTTGACCGTCTTGTACGACGCCGACGCGAGCTGGGTCGAGTCGTGGGAGAAGGCCACTGACTGGACGGGTTCGTAATAGGCCTCGAGCGTCTGCAGGCACTCGCCACTGCTCGCATCCCAGATCTTGACCGTCTTGTCGTACGACGCCGACGCGAGCCGGGTCGAGTTATGGGAGAAGGCCACCGCACGGACATAACTGCGATGGCTCTCGAGCGTCTGCAGGCACTCGCCACTGCTCGCATCCCAGATCTTGACCGTCTCATCGTCCGACGCCGACGCGAGCCGGGTCGAGTCGTGGGAGAAGGCCACCGATTGGCAAAGAAGGGAACAAGCAATCAGGTAACAATCAGGTAGGCTGGTTTTGTGATTTTTATTAGTTTAATTAATCAACCTTCGGCCTATACAAATATATAGGTAAATAAGGTACGCCCTTAGAACCTAATTAATCTGCCTAACTAAGTAGGCCTTTTTGCGCCTTTTTATAGAGCTCTTAGGCGGATATTAAGGCTATAAATATAGTTAAATATTAATATTTTATTATTTTTTTTAGTGTTTTACCTAATTTCCTAATTAGGAAATACGCGTTAACCTTATATTCCTATTAACGCCCTTAGCTTATTACCCTTATTAGTACTTATCTATACACTTATTAATATAGGCCTACCGCGTTGCCTTAAGGTTCTAAAAAGATAGTAAGAACTATAACTGTTACCTAGCTTATTACTACACCCCTCTAGAGACTTATAGAGTACGTAGACCTTTAAAACTAAGCTTAGAGAGCGCGCTGCTAATTTAATTAATACCCTATAACTAGTTACGCCTTCTATTAACGTTACCCCTTCTACTATTACTAATAACGCCTAGGATGCTAGCTTTAATAGTAGCTATAAGGATAACTTTAATAGGATTAACTAGGAGCGCCTACCTTAATTCTAAGCGCCTTTAAGGATGTAGCGTATAAAGAAGTTACTTATATATAAGTACGGGTATTAAGTTGCCCTGCGGAAGGACCTATAGTATATATACTTTATCTATTACTATTACTACCTATATAAGCTTATTAGTAGTACTAGTAGGATAGGTATTTATAACGTCTTAAGCTTAACGTTATCTATATAGGCTTACCTTAAGTAGCGCTGTGCTAGGTATAGAATACTCCGCCCTAGGCGTTAACTAGCTGCTACAGAGCCTAGCTAGCGTACTCTTTATAGGCTAATAAGGGCTAGGGTAGAGGTGTCGCAGAAGGTAGCTAACGCGTTTAGAAACTTTAATATTTAACGTTTTTAACTAGCGGCTATTAGCTAGCTTATTAAGAATAATTACCCTCTTACTAAGTTTAAATTACTGTCTTTTTAAGCCCTCCTCTGCGTTATTAACCTAGAGGCTAAGCTAGCTATCTAGAAGACTTATTACAGCGTCTTAGCGTATATTATATAAC
Source organism: Lentithecium fluviatile CBS 122367 (assembly GCA_010405425.1). Taxonomy (NCBI): domain Eukaryota; kingdom Fungi; phylum Ascomycota; class Dothideomycetes; order Pleosporales; family Lentitheciaceae; genus Lentithecium; species Lentithecium fluviatile. The sequence continues at coordinate 213,497 of MU005570.1, forward strand.
TATATAACTATATAGTTCTCCTTATCTGCTGTAAGCTAAGTCGCGCTATTAGCAGGATACACTTTAGTTTTAATAGCTAGTCTATTAAGGGTAGTAAGAAGGCCTTCTATAGTGTTATCTACTACTACGTTAACGCCTATAGTAAGATCTATAACTTACCTCTTACCCTTTCTTAACTTACTAGCGCTTATATAGGGCATAGAATTACTAAGGTTATTAATAAAACTCTCTAGTAGTTTAGAATTATTGCGTCCTCTATTAGTTACTTTATCCTTAATAATACTACTAATAATAATATAGCTATTAACGCGCTAGCGTAGTAATATAGCTTTTTAGTAACTAATTAACGCCTCTGCTATAGCTCTTACTCGCTTAACTTAGTAGGCTAGAAAGTAATATATAGAGTTAATAAAGAGTTATTTAATAATAAGGAGTTATAGGCTAATACTAAGAAGAAGCTTCTCTATAACTAGTAATAGTAAGAACTATTAGAAGTTCTTATTAATATTCTCTACTTAATTTAAACTCTATAGTAATATAATATATTTAATAGTCTACAGCGTAATATCTTAGAGTCTAAACACCCTAGGCGTAATACTAGGTATATTAAGATTCTTAAGCCTATAAAGCCTATTATTACCTAGTAGAATAGCTATTATAATATCTTTACTAGGGCTATTAAACTCTACCTAACTATTAACACCTATATTAAATATTATATTAATAAGACGCGTACTAATAAGGCGTCGCGCAGAGCGCGTAGGATAGAGAGATCTAACGCGCTAGAGTAGGTAAGGTCTAATAGGCTTACCTCTAATAACTAGGCTATAATTACTTAGTACGTTAATATTTTATAGCCCTTAAAGAAGGCTACTAAGAGACTAGAGGGCTGCGGGTCCTTAGAGTAATACAGAGCTATCTATAAGGTCTACCTAATATTTAAATACCTTTTTAGCTACTTTAAGAGCCTTACGTAATAATATAAGAAGGTTAATTTTAATAAGGTTAACGCGCTAAAGGACTACTTTAAAATTAACGTAATAGTAGCTTATATAAAGCTCTTAAAGTATTACTCTAAGCTTAATAACTTACTAGCGTATTACGCGTTAACTATCCTCTATCCCTATTATAAATACTACTTTAAAAACGCGTAGACAGATAACTATTTATACTAGCTTATTAAGGCTAACTGCTAGTTCTAAGAGCTCTAGATAGAATATAAATTAGAGAATAGTAGCTCTATTAACTCTCCCCTACGTAAGAGAGTAAAGGTTTAGAATATTAACGCGTTTATAGAGGAGTTTATAAGGCCTCTAAGACCTAAGGGTATACCTATTACTATTAACTCTAAGGATAAGTTTAATATATAGTAGAATTAGAAACCTATAGTGTTTAAGAATTACGCTTACTACTATAATCCTATTAGCTACTAGCTTAAGATAAGGCCTTAGTACTCTAACCTATTAAGGCTTATAATTAACGTCCTATTAATCCTAGCGTTGTTTTATTACTATAAGCAAATATTCTTAGAAACTAGAGATATAATAGAGCCTAGGAGATGTAAGCTTAGTTCTTAATTACTTTCTATAACTTAGTACGTACAGTCTTAGTTAAAGGCTAGGTTTATAGACCTTAATAGTACTCTTAATAAGAGTATAGAACTCCCTAATAACGTACTTAATAGGTCCTATAATATTAGAGAGTAGGAGCTCTAATATATCCCCTGTTCTTCCCCCCGCAGCTAAAGGCACCTTTTTACACTTCTCTATAACCTTAATACTATAGTTTCTATATAAATTACCTAATTAGGCATAGTTAACCCCTAATTAATTAAATTTTAATTTAATTTACCCCTAAAACGCCTATTAATTAATTAAATCAGGTGAGAGGGCTCACTTTTGGCCAATTAAGTTAGGTAGACCTCTGAAACCTGATTGAATTGCTTGTTCCCTTCTCTGCCGATTGGACGGAACTGCGATGGCCCTCGAGCGTCTGCAGGCATGCACTCCATTGATCCCCTATACCCGGCTTTATCGTCATCCACTTTGGTTCTTCTTCCTTAAAATGACTCCTTACGAGGCTGCGCTCTGGACTGAACACGAGTGCAGATGCATATGCTTGAAGAGGAATATTCTCTATTGCCCACTTGTGAGACATAATGAATCGGCACGCATCTTGGACTAGTTTAATTAAGCTAGATGCATCTGCTCTTCCCTAGCTTACGTTAGCATATGTTTACAGCGACAGGATTGTTGATTCGTAGATTACCTCGATTAATGTATTAAGTTTCGCCATTGACACCACCACTTTCGACATGCTTTTACAGAGGCTAAGAGCCTCTAGCCAGTAGAGGTATTGCTGTCTTAGAAAGCCGTCGACAGCACCTTCATCCTGCAGATCGATATTGTACTTTGCAGAAAAGCTAGGATTCCAGTCACAGAGGTGATCGATCCAGTAGATACACGAGTAGCATGACGCCGCTAATGGATCTGGATCTGGCTGTTTCACTTGCTCAGCGGGATACCCGAATATACGTAAGCTATACATGTCCCGTCGTAGCGTCCTAGACATAGCTTTAAGCGACCTCGAGAAGATTTCGTAGTGGGCCCTCCTCCGTTCCAGATGGAAAGATTTCGTTAAAGACCTTCGTAAATAGAAAGTCCTTTGCAGATTGATGCACAAAGTAGACAGCATCTCCTCGAATCGTAAGGAAAGAGCCACACAGGCCAATTATCTCCCGTAACGACTCAAGGTCATCAGCCATATTCTCGAGCACCTCGACAAGAGATGTTATCTCTACTAGCGTAATAGGTCGGTATACGATCGCGGCCGAGGCTAGTATCTGCTTGCAGAGATCAGCATTATCCGACTTGCATATCTGCTCTGTCATTCGCTTGTAGAAGGAGTCCAGTCCAGGTGGGAATGCGTTAAGTTTCGCGAGGGTGTTCCATCGTGGGATCTTTTCGAGGTTCTGGCAGACTAAAGCTACCCAGAGGAATGTGTCGTTCGCATGCACGGACAAATAGTTTAACACGGCATCTCGCGTTTTGTCGTCGTGCTTCTTTTTCTCTGCTAGCTGGAATACCTTATGTCGGATAAATATACCAACTGCGGTAGACACAGAATCTGCATTCAGTTCGAGGCACAGCCTCACCTTATGTCCCGCCGACTCGAGTCGTTCCTCAATATCAGGCCAGTTACGGCTGGAGACGATCCACTTGACGCGAGAGGATACACATGACTTCTGAACGATAAAGTCCAACAGCTTCGACAAGTCCGTTGCGCATTCGTCGAGTGCATCGATAACTAAGAATGTGCTGTTCAAGCTCGGGTCTTGCAAAATGTCTGTAAAAATGTCGGACAACGCAACCCAGGCATTCGCGTCCTCGAAAAGTGCTTTGCCTGCGTGGTCGTGCTTCTTCCGTATATGTAAGACAAGCGATGGCTGGTGATTGACAAGCAAGTACAGCAAACCTCGCAGCACGGCTGTGGCGCTGTTGATTCGTGAGTCTGTAGCTTGGCAGAAGAAATAGGAAAGCTGATCTTTCTTAGACATTGACTTGTTCAACTCATCGATGATGCCACAGAGTAACATCGTCTTTCCCTTACCGGGATCGCCCTTGATCCATAGCAGTCGGCTCTGCTTGTCGTCACGCCATTGTTGAAAGTCGGATTTTCCAAGGATCCAGCGGTAAGAGTCTTCTAGGAGTCCACCTTTAGTTTCTTCAATGCGCTTCTTGTCATCCCGAGGATCCGTGAGGCGTAGGTCTTGCATGCATTTCTCTAGCTTGCCGATTTCCTTCCGTAGTCGTCTGAACGCACTCTCCGTCCCTTCGCCATAGATAGGCGGTATATGGACATCAAAAATGCCTAATAATGAGTACGCTCTATCTTCTTCAAGCGTAGTCTGCCGGTATTCTATCCACGACAATCGCTCGTTGACGCTGAACTGAGATAATAGGGCCCCTCAAAGCGCTGACTCAGGAATAACCGTGATCTCGTGGATTTGCTGTATCAGGGCACTTTTACCACCAAGTCGCTTGCCTTCCCGGGAGAAGAATTCGACCGAACTCGGGGCAAGAAGCTCTTGGAGCGTCCAACCCCGAGTAAACCATTTACTATTGCGAAAGTTCGATACCCACAGTGACGGACTACGCTCCTCATCGGCGCTGAGAGGAAGTCTAGTGACATCTTGTAAATAGACGTAGCATCGAGTCGAGTCGCGGTACCAGCGAAACATCGAGTTGAGTGCATGCGACAATTCGGCTTTGTTTGCCTTGTTGATGCAAACTCAACCTATACTTGCGACAACATCGACTTTGTTCAACCGGTTACGTGACCTATAATTTTCACTGCTTAGCTTATTTTTCAGATCGTTTATGATCCCTTCCTCCAATATTTGAAATTACCTATTTTTAGAAACTTTGATGGACACACATCCCTGTGGTCAGACTGCTCAGTGTAACGGGACTCGGTCAAGCGTGAGCTGGACTAGCCTCGTTGGGACCGGCGTTCCGATAAATAGCCGTTACCCCGCCACTTGGCGCGTGGATCCTAGCACTATGTTAGTGTTGTTTTTTACCTCAGGCTTATACTTGACCGGTCAAAGTCTATATTCATCCTACATGCAGCAACAAAGTGGCCCAACATTAAGAGCTTATCTTATTTTGTGGCTGATACGGCTATCTTTAGCTTTGGTTGCATGATTGCTACCTAAAACCAGCTACATAAAGCCCAGCATGATTTTCGTCTATTAAATTACTTCTTGACCCAAAGCAACTTCACTATCCTCGTTCAACCAAGTTAGAGGCTTACATTTAACGAACGCACCAAACATCCTCTTCGGAGCCGCTCTTTGCTGGTATCGCAATGCCTCCGCTTTTTCTTAAGCTCGAGCTTGATAATCAAGATGAGCTATTAACTCTGCAAGAAGAAGCCGCTTCTTGGATTGCAGGAGCCGAGTGGGCCAAACACCCATCAAATCCAGGTCTTTGTTTTGTGCCACTAGACAAGGTGCCTGCCTGTGTTCACAGGTTGACAAATTTCATTTTGAATCAGAGGGACGAAATCTCGAAACAAGCTTGTAAGACATTGAACCCCCCATGTATCAGAGAATGAAACGACTCTGACTTTCATTAGTTCCTGATGGCAGAACGAAAATGCTGACTTATGGCATACGCCCATCAATCTTACTATTTAATAACGACGACACCTGGATCCATGTTGGTTCGCCGAAAGAAAAAAGCAGGAATGGCGATGTCCCAATTGAGTCTCAGAAGAGTGGTCCGGAAGAAAAATCCCAGATCCTTGAAGATAGCCTAAAATACGACGAGGCTGTTTTGGAAGGAACATTAGAACCGCAACAGAGTGATGTAGGATCCTCAATGTTGTCGAAAGATCGGTCTGACCTCTGTTTTCCATGTTCTTCTTTACCGCTTGACAAACTTGGATTGCAGTATTACAATCAAAGCGACTGTGCCACAGGGGTAGTATACTCGACAGAGCTAGGGAGCTTGTTTTTTTCTCGCCGTTTCCCAGAGGTTTTCCAGACTGCCAAAAGCCAGTCTTGTCTATTTTGTGCAATTCTTGTGCAGACAAGTCTGGAGCTAATCCAATCCTCATTGGATGAGTTCATGGATCTGAAGACCACTGCTTCTGGAGTGAAGTATTTCGAAGCCGAAAGTGTTACCGGTAAACCCGAGGATTTTGATTTCCGAGAATTTCTAAATAAGAAATTCTGTGACCTACAATACGTTTACAGAGTTTCCTCTTTGGAAGAAAGATCAGACCAATTCAATCCGCAGAGAGCGACTCTCAACCGACTTATTATTGAGATTCGGAAACACAATAGAGGAACGAAGAGTAGTGGGAAATTTTTCAGCGCTATCCGATTTCAGAGCTGCAACTCAGAGCCTGCAACAGTTCATGATCAATGTGACTCAGGAATCCTATTTTCTCGCGATATCGGAGAATCGCTGCCATACGGCGGGCGATTAAGAGCGAATCTGATTGATGAACGTTTGGTTCGAACCTGGAAAGACTACTGTCTCAACCACCACGGACATTTGTGCTCTACACATAACATCGTTACGCCAAAGCCTCGGGTCCGGCTTATAGACGTAGATAAGAGATGTATCGTTAATGGTTCCGGGACCGAGAATTGGGTCGCACTGAGTTACGTTTGGGGTGCGGCAAATACAGTGCTCACGACAACAGAAAATATCATTCAGCATGAGACACGAGGGTCGCTTGAGGGGATTTTGCCGCCTACCATCGAGGATGCCTTGAGAGTCACTCAAGCTCTTGGGGAAAGATATCTCTGGGTTGATTGCTTGTGCATTCTTCAAGACTGCGAGGAGGACAAGTCCATTCACCTTCCAAGGATGGGCGACATTTACCGCCATGCAGTCGTTACTATAGTAGCGGCATCGGGTTCAAATGCTGCAGCTGGACTCCCTGGGATCAGAAATTCGATAACGCGTTCAGAGCAACTATTTATTCAGTTCGGCCCATCCTTTAAACTTGGGGATTACGGAGTTGTCACTATGACGGACCCGGCTGATAGTCGAGATTGTGATTACGCCACAGGTTCACCCTGGAGTATGCGAGCGTGGACTTTCCAAGAGCGACTGTTATCTAGGCGAGTTTTGGTCTTTACAAAAGACCTCGTCTACTGGGAATGTGAAAAAGCCATATGGCGGGAAGACTGTTTCGGAGAATTACCTGCTGAGTTTCCCCGCATTTTCACTTCCGGCTTCGGTAGTGATACTTTTTGGCGTCATCTTGAGTTATCTAGACTATGGAGGTCACATCCCTTCGATATTGTGAACACTTATCGACAAATTATCTCGCACTATACCGGTCTCCAACTCACATACCAAGAAGATGGCTTGAATGCAATCTCTGGAGTACTCGCCGCCTTGGAGATGCGCTCCGGATTCAAGTTCCTCTGGGGATTACCAACGGCAATGCTCTCTGCTGCTCTGACCTGGGAAAGTCATTCTGATGATGATTCCATATTATCAAGCCGGAATCAACGGAGAACCGCAAAGCATACCCTTGGACCGACCCAAAATATCATTTCACACTGTCCGTTCCCAAGTTGGTCTTGGGTTGGGTGGATTGGCAAAGTCTGGATTGACCCCGACCAAAACGCGATCTCAAGACAGTCTAGCCCCATTTTCTTCACGTGCAGTGAATCCAAACATACTCAACTAATTGAGGTCAAATCACATTCGGAAAGCAAGGTGCAGCCTTTCTGGACGCGTTCGGGCTGGGAAGTCACCGGAGATACCGTGATACGCAACGAGCACGTTCCCGACAGAATGGGAAATATCATCTCGCTGAATTGTATTCTTGCGTTTTGGACCGATGTCGCCGAGGTACTTATACGTTGGCAAGATACTGATGTAACGTGGAGATCATATCATGAAGAATCCAAGGTGAAGGCTGAAATCTGTCAGGAAGAGGTGAAAATGATGTCAACTTGGGGTCAAGTCCCTATCGGCGTGGAATCTTTGTCTTCCACAGATGGCTCGTTGGTTGTCATTGGTACAAATTCGTGTTATGTAAATGTTCTACTGGTTTCTTGGACTGATGGAATTGCATAACGGCATGGTATTGCCAATGTAAAGGAATCAGACTGGATACGATTGAGACGTAGAGTTTGGAAGCCCGTTTTTCTTGCTTAGATCTCTCAACGTTTTTGGGTGGGGATTTTCAATGCTCAAGCTTGGGTACCTATCCGTAAAGAACCCTAAGCAGGCTTTAGGTCATGAATAGTATAGTGCAATGTGCCGGTACAGTGGAAAATAAGTCGGTGTCTGAACTATTACAGAGGATAGGCTGCGGTGACCGAGCCAAGTACTTATAGAGAAGCTCATCCGCCGGATGGGAAGCAAAAGCAAACTGAGGTAGGGTCGAGCATTTACCGTTACTTGTGTCGCCTCAATAAAGCTGACATAGTTTTGCCATTGTCATCGAACACGTATAAACACCGAACCGCTTCACCGTTTTGGCGACGTCGCATTGAGTCGCCCCAATCAATCGACTGCTAGAGAGCAAAGCTGTCCAATCATGCTATTTCGTTTGTCGCCGATACCATCATTGCCATCGCTGAGCCATATTAGCATGAATTCTGCGCGACCCTGCTAGCCCGGTGAGGCTAGCACTGCCTCAACTTAGCTTAGCTCCACCGTTTTGTGAAAGGCTAACGCCTCAATCGCAACTGTTGCTCTCTTCTCGGAACAGTTCTGAACGTTGATCACTTAGTCTAGAGGAGTGCTAACATTGTATCCGATCCTATAGTAATCCGTCGATTGCGTCCGCATGAATTCACCACACTTAATCTGCTTCCATATACCGGACATGTCCAACCCTGTCCCAATATACGCTGTCCAGGTCACATAAAGTGCCTCTAGGTCGACTATCCCGGCGCAAGGACATCCCTTAGTTATTCATATCTGTGGAGCCCAATTCCACTCTGCGCCATCCTGCTGGCCCGCCTAGGCTGATAATGTCTCGCTCTGCATGATATAGCTCCACCACTCGCTCAGCTTGAAGAAAACCTTGATTACCTAGGGCGCCGCTATCTTTTGCCAGCTACATGCCTGGACTCTGCTGTTGCTGCCGGGAGGCTACCGATTAGTTGTTGTGGCAGATGGAGTGCGCCGATAGCTATCTTCTGTTAAGAGGCTTGCCCTTGTCGGGTATGTTAAAAGGGGCACCACTCCTTCGACATGGGGGGCGACAGTGGACGAGGCTGTCTGTGACTGTATATTGTGTGGGATCTATGGTAGCATGCCGGGTGTCTGTGAGGTGATTTGGGGGAGCGTTGATGTCGTTCCACCCGAAGGGCCGTTGATGCGGGACGTCACAAACGATGTGGAGGGTTGGGCTAATCAAGAAGCCCACAGAGAATTGTGTGTTGGGGCTATACGAATTTTAGGCTCCATCGTCACTTTCGTAATGCGGCATCGTAGTTACATTGTTATTGCTGCGTTTTGGCCTATACAGACAGCTGCAGCCGCCCGCAGATAAGTTTTAATGCTTTATAATAGATAATCTAGGAATTAAACACTAGCTGTTTGTTATATTTCAAAGTATAAAATGCTTAATGTCGAAGTTACCCGAGTTAATCGGTGAATTATTTTCGCCGATGGTGATAACTCTAGCTCTGAAGAAGCCACACGTACGCTAGTCTGTCTTTTGATCCTAAAACCTAAGTAAAGTATATGCCTAGAAGCTGCGCCTCTTAACTAAGGTCCTTACGGGAAATTAGTCTAGACACGACATCAGTAAGGTTTTCCACGATGTCTATAGAATGGCCGGCTTCGTCTAACTCGAAGTCGCAGTTATTCCGGCTTGTATGAAACTCTACCGCCTATTTCTCCTATTAAATTTAGCCAACTCGTCACCATTCAATCATAGCTCTTCCTAGTGGTCATACCTAATACACTCTAATTATCTCCGTATAAAATACGCATAGAGTTGCCTTACTCCTATATAAATCCTAAGTCACTTACAAGGTCTTAGCAGCGCTGTGTTTTAGAGTCAAACATAATCATTCTGCTTACTGCCAGCACTCCATTAACAGAGAGGCTACGTTATACCCCCCCTCTTGCCAACTAACAAGCGTAGCATGCCGTATTACTACGCCTCTCTAGCGGATCAAGGTCCTCATCAGGTGCACCGGATGCTAGCTCCTGTCTCAGGAGTTCAATGCTTTAGAATCTATACCTACATATTTATATCCCAATCCAACACATCCTCAATTTTAGCCTATTCCAATCTGGTCTTATCGTGTGTGAACCTCGGTCAAAGTAAAGGGTTCAGTGGTCAGGATACAGAAAATTACACTCTCTGTCCGTTCAGTGAATATTCCAGCATAACCTTAATCACGTGCGTACACTAGACTTGTGCGTGCGCGCACTATTCGTCTTGCTTTCGGCACGACGAGACGTGCGCGTGCGTACGAGCTAGAGTAGCTACAGCAACCAGCTGCGCACAGATCAGACTGATAGGCATAAAGTCAGAACTTCGTGCGATATTTATGAGAGAGACCTGAATACCAACCCTTTGTTTTGACCCTGTACTTGTGACAACCCACCCGTACGTACGTACATAGCTATTGGCCGACCCTTCGACCAAGAACCCTATCAGTCACTTTAATTAGTCGAAGGATAGGCCATTCAACACTCTCTGCTTAAGCTGTCACTCAGCTCAGTATAGGAAATGTAGGCCGATTTTTAGGAATGCATACGAAAAGCAACACTTGGTAATCCACGGAAGATAGTGGGCCGAAATGGGACCAGTTAATCCTTGACGCCTCACATCTCTACGAGCTGATTAGGGCCGATTTTTAGACTCCATGCTGCTCAAGGGGGAAATCAGGCACAATTACGCTGGCTCATGTTGGCTCAGGGGTCGCTCAGCCACTACATACGGGGTGCCTAACTCCAGTTGCATAAGTAAAGAAATATTAATACCGTTGTATTGAAAAGCTATACACATTCTGCCGCCATTTTCGGCGGCATATGCCACCCTTTTCGTAGGGCATTGTCGGCGATGGTGAGCCTGTATAGTGCAACAGGTGTCGATCCAAAAGTATTCCAAATCGTCCAGTGCAGCTTGTGCTCCACAGAACCGGATCTTCTCATAGCCAGGCTTATCCCTGCCAGTACCATTTGTTAGGTCTTCAAAGGTGACCTCCTCGGTGTCTGCTGCCCACGTATGCGAAAGTATCGCATAGGGAGGGATGGTCTCGTCGCGAAACTGAGTAAGACTGAACTCGCCAGTATCGCTGCGTCGTAAAAGACGCATTGCTTCGCATTAGAGCTGGACGGTAGCAAGCGGTAGGAGTGAAACTCGGTCGGGTTCAAACACGGCAGCCTGACGGGAGAAACGAGTCCGGTAAATCGCCCGTCCGAAGAGGTATTACTCCTAGGTATTAAGGTTAGCAAGCCTACAGGAGCACGAGACGCTGAGCTATACCGAAAACTGCATCTGAGAGAAAGACAGCACAAGAGTGTTGTGAGGTTGGTTTAATGAGGGGCGGGGTGCGGCTGATGGCACACCCCACAGTGTGGCGCGGCAAGGCTGACATGCAGCAAGTCATGCTGCAGCTGAAGGCGAATTCGCATGCAACTAGGCTGAAGATGCTTATATCTTGAGAAGCGGACGAACATCTTGGTGACGCTAGCAGGGAGGACGGCCGAACCGCACCCGCCATAGGGTTGTGAGGTGGCAAATTCTGTAAGAGATGAGTTGGTTGATTGGAGGCGTGGCCGAGGTCGAGTTCGAATCGTAAAGACTGCGGGGATAAGGTCGGCCCGCTTGCCAAGACATCACACAGCCACAGACATAGCAGCCCCTATAATAATTATGTAGCTGTTTTAAACTAGCCAGGGCTAGTAATCGTTTTAGTTAGAGGTACTAACTAGGGTAGTAACTATATATAAATTTACGTGCGATAGCAGCTATAAGGCTAGTAATAACTTCTAAGTATTATAGTAAGGTTCTAAGGGTTAAATAACACTGTTATAAGTATTATAGAGTAGTAAGAGTTTAATAGTAGTGCTATAGGGAAGGAACGCTATTTTATTAAAGAATAAGGCTTCCTGTAAAATAGGCGCGAAGGCGATAATACGTAATATAATTTTTAGATAGAAAGAGTTCTAGATATCTAGAAATAGGTGCAGTATATAACTACTAAGTTAATATAGATATAGTAGTTGCGCGGAGGATTTCTGCAACTATAAGACTAAAGTACCTATTATTTCGCTCGCTACGTGGTGATGCTCGCTACGTAGTGAGGGATAGTAGTTCAAACTAGGTCCAGAGGGGCAGTTTTTGATTTTGCGCCAATCATTGAGCTGAAAACGGGCCTTTTTTGGCCGTGCCAGGCCTGTTTAGGTGCCTACATGAAAATAAGGCTGCAGAAAGCCCTACAATAGCGTCCTGGAGGTTCTTACAACCTGCCCCTCTGAGCCTAGCTTCAACCAGTTATTAAGTTTATGCAATACCATCACCGCGGCGATATCGCCACCCAGTCGGGACAGACCAATAGGGGTTGAGGTGCGGGTCCTCCCGAACGGATCAACGGTCTGGCTCGGGCACTGACCGTACAATGGAATATTGATGCGATTAGGATTAAGACGAGCTTATCTCTACGTTTTTCTAATAACGACCTACGTAGCATACGTACAGGTTACATCGTAACAAATACACATACATTACACTACTGGTACATATTTACATAGCAAGACGCTCTACCCATCCGTCTAACCTTTCAATATATTTCCTCAACCTCGGCCTTCGTCTTTGCACATTTCAGCAAAAACTCCTCCGTCGTCAAGCCATCTCTAGTCGAAAACTTCGCAACTAGCATCTCCTCAACCACACGCCTCAAGCTCACCACGCCATCCCGCGGTACAATCTCCCTCTTCTCCCCATCGCGCACGTTGAACAGGATGATTCGGGGAGGAATCTCTCGCTTATACGCGTTGCACCAGAGGTAAGCGTAAATGCAGGCCTGGATAACGTGTGCGTGGGACAACTGGACCACGAATTTGATCTCCCAGATGGACACGTCGTCCGAATCGATCATCCCCACCCCCCGTTTCCACTTTTCCCTTTCCAACTTTGTTGCGGGGGTTCTGCGAGCGCCCTCGTGCTGGATAATGTCCGCGCGCCCAAGTATGGCGGTAGTTTGAATCTCACCTCCTTGGGGATCTGTGACGGTTGTAGTCTTATATGTAGGACGTCGGTCGTTTTAAGAAGAGTTTGGTATCCGGAGGTTCCAGAGGAGAGAGGGGTACAAAAGCCGCCCCCTTAATTAACTCTTAAGAATAAATGCAGTTCCTTAAGCTTCTACTATACGTAATAGTTATAAGCCTAGTTTATAATTAAACTATATTTATATACTAATAAAGCTCTAAAGTTTATTTTCTATACTCTATATCTATAATAGCTACTAAATTAGATTCTATAATAACGCGCATTACTATTATGCTTAATAAGTCTAGTAACTAGTATAACTAGCTATTTATTTATTAAGATACTGCTTAGAGGAATAACCTTTAGCTATATATTAACCTAGATATTACTACTAATAAGCTATTAAAGCTTAAGAAACTAATAGAGCTTAAGCTTACTAACTATAAGGAGGGTGCTAAGAGTCTTAGAAGCCTTAGTACTAATAATAAAGAGTTATATAAGTAGAACTATAAGCGCTATAAGAAGCGCTATATAGTATAGAGTAGAAAGAGTAGGGCACTAGCTAACTTTAACTTAGAGATTAGTAAGATAGTAGCGAAGCGCTACTTCTATTTACTCTAGAGTAAGTTAACGCCCTATAAGAGGCTTATTACTCTTAAGTAGTATCTTATACTAATAGATGCAACACGCTACTATAAGCTTATTAGTAAATATACTACCCTATAGGTACTAGCGCGTAGAAAGAAGGTAGAGGAATAGCTTTATACCTAGGTAGATATTACTAACTAGTGTAAGGAGCTTAAGCTAGTAGAGATAATAGGTACGTAAGCCTAAAAGGACTTTCTAGTTATATATAAGGTAATTAACTTTAAGTAGGTAACTACTTACCTATAAGAGCTCTATAAGAAGAAGATAGATCCTAAGAAGGCTTAGTTAGTTAAGAATTATATAGCTAAGTTTATAATATACCTATAACGTATTAAGCCTATATTAATAGATCTCTCTACTATAGTATTAATACTAGAGGTAGCTACTTTAGCTAATATAAGCCCTTCTATAAGTAATAGCTAGAGAGAGTAACTATACTATGCCTACAGACTAAGGTATAAGTAGGTAGACTACTAGATAATTAATATAGATTATTCTAAGCGTCTAAAGGGATTTACGCTAAATCTAGCCCTTATTAAGAAGATTAAAACTACTTATAAGAAGGATAGTTAGCTTAATAAGTCTATTAATTAGGCCCTTACTAGATAGTAAGAGAAGAATAGAGTAATAGTATCTATTAACCTTAATAATAGTAAGCCGCTATTAAACCTATTCTTAAACGTTATTTATACGTTTATTAAAACGTTAACACTAAGCACCTTAATACTAATTAAGAATAATACTATAATATATAGTATAATAACTATTACACACAGCTTAGTAGGGTAAGATAATATTAATAAAGTTAATCTAGCTATAGATAATAGCTAATAGCTATATAAAGCCCTTTAGGTTATAGCTAATACTAATAGTAACGCTAATAAGCTAGTTAACTAATAGATTCTTAACCTAGGTTCTAATACCTATGTAATTAATAGTAAGGTATAGGGTAAATAGACTAGAGAGAGAAACGCTAGCTCTAATAAGATAGTTAGTGCTAGTATAGGTTGTATCTGTATTATAGCCTAGAAACGCGTTAAAGTAATAGCTAATACCCTATAGGGGGTAGAAGGTCTAGTGTTAACGCATATCGCGCTTATTAAAGAATTTATTATAAGCGTAATAGGACTAGCTTACTATAGAGCTATTAGAGTATATTTTAACTTAGAACGTAACTTACTTTATAGAGTCTTATAGAATACTATAGTCGCGAACTTAGAGTATAATAGAAGTTATTAGCTTATTAACGCTAACTCTACTATACGCCCTTTACGTACCTAATTAAGGTTACTTAGTATAAGCTATTAACTATTAATAGTAGTAAAAGCTAATTAGAAGGTCTCTACTAAGATAGCTTATCTAATATAGAGTTACTCTAGTAAGAAGGTAATTAATAAGCTAGAAGGAAGTGTTACTAGAGTTTAGCTTATACGTAAGTAGGGTAATAACCTCTACCTAGCTTATATAGAGGCTAAGCTTATAAAGTAAATTATAAGAAGGCTATAGAAGGACTACGCATAGAGTTTATTCTATTACGTTACTATAGACCTAGTATAGCTATTACCTACTAGTAAAGCTTATCTTAATAGTAATAAGTACGTAGGCTACTTTATTAATTAATGTTACGACTAGGCAGGTCGAACAAGTGTTAAGAAACCGTGATTAGTTACGCACCTAGACACCAAGGAAGGGTACTAAAGCGCGACTACTAACTATTATTATATCACGTAGTTAATAGCCGCGCTAAGGACTATTAATAGTTCTAATAGGAACTATTAGGACTATTAGCAGTTCTGTAACTAACTATTACACCTAATCTATACGTATATAGGAATAGCAG
>MU005570.1:229286-239917 GCA_010405425.1 Lentithecium fluviatile CBS 122367
AAGAATCTATTAGAATTAACGCTAAATAGTATAAATTATATTAAGAACTGCGCTAGTAAGGATAGAAGCTACGTCCTAGCTTTAGAAAGCTACCTAATAGCTACCTAATAAAGCCTTAAGCCTTAGGTAGTTAACTATAACGCTACTAATATAATAATTATAGTTATTAGCTAATAGAAGAAATCTAGTATAATAACTTAGAGAAAAGGGAATTAGGAGGATTAGGCTTTTATAAGCCTTACTAGCGTAACTCTAGAAGACCTTTAATAGGACTATAGTTCTAAGAAGTAGAGACGCGTAAATACTTTAAATATAGTAAGCCTAGCTACCTTATAAAGAACTACTATTCTAGGAATAAAGTTAAATAATAGTTAAATATTATAATAAAAGATAACTAGAAAATAGAGAAAGAAGAATAGGACGTAGTTAACGTAATTAGAAGAATTAATCTAGAAATAATAGAACGCCTAGACACTCTAGACAAATAACTATATAAAGATCTAGAAGAACTTAATAATAAAAAAGAACTCTATTACTCTATCTAGCGAGCACTAACGCCGCACCTAAATATAAAGGAACCTTACCTAGGCACGCCTATAGTATAGGACTTTCTTAAAAAGTTTAAGACATAACTACGCGATAGAGATGCTCTACTATATAGAATCCTAGAAAAGAAATCTAAGCTTATAAAGGAAAATAGAGGAAGACTCTACGTAGTTACCTAAGAAATAGAAGATACTATAAAGTATAACTATAAGTATTAAAATAAGAAATAGAAGTATAATAATAAACTACTAAACTACTAACTACGCTACTACGTTAATATACGCAACCCTAAATATAAAAGTATAAGCTATATAATATATATAGACGACTACTATAAAGTATACAATATAGATAAGGTTAATAGAAGCTACTTTCTAGGAGCTAGACATTAATATAAGTAGGAATAGTTTAATTACCTTATAGATAAGTGTAATAAACACCTATAGAATAAACGCGAAGCATAGTACTTCCCTTAGAAAACTAACGTAGAAAATATAGTATACACTCTACTTATAGACGGCATCTGTATCTAAGATAAATAGTAAAACTACCTAGAAGTAATATGCAAGAAGCATTACTATAAAAAGAAAAAGAATAGCTTCTACTTACACCCCCTAGTGTTTGCTATGCAAATTAACCCTAGATATAGTATAAGATATAAACTACGCAGAGGATAAAGTAATAATAACTATTAAGTACCTAAACTTAGATAATAATCTTTTTTAGACTAGAACTAAGGCGAGAAGACGCTTTCTAAGAATTTAATACTATAGGTAATAGAGTATTAATAAAACTTACTATCTAAGTTAGAAATATTAAGGCTAGAGCTATAATAGACTTAGGGGTATAAGAGAACTATATTTTAACTACTACTACTAGAAAAGCTAAACTTACGCTAAGATAGAAATAATAATCTTACCTCCTTTATGCAGAAGATAGGGCACTAATGCCTAAGATACTAAGAATAGACTATAAGGTTAAAGTAACGCTTAAGATTAATAAACACTAAGAACGAATTACCTTTAATATACTAAGATTCTCTAGTTATAAAGTAGTACTTAAATTACTATAGTTAAGAAGGTATAACCTATATATTAAATAGGATAAAGGAAGGATATTCTTAATACGCTATAAATATATATTATAAGTAATACCTATGCATTAGTAGAGTCTAGTAATAGATAAAAGAGAACTTAATATACTCTTATAACTAGAAGTTAATAAACATAAATTAACCTTAGAAGACGCTAGCAGGAACTACTAGGTTAAGAAATATAAAAATATAAGCACTAGTATAGCTTATAGCATCCTAAAATAATATAAGAAATAGGAACACTTATTTTAGGAAAGAGAAGGAAAGGTAAACTTACCTAAGCACTAACCCTAGAATTATATAATTAACCTAGAAGAAAGGAAAGTACTACCCTTTAGACTACTCTACGCAAAAACTAGTAAAGAACTTAAATAGGAAAAGGAATTTATAAAGAAAAACCTAAAGAAGGGATATATTTAACCCTTAAAGTTACTAGCAGCTAGCCTATTTATATTTATAAGAAAGAAGAATAGAGAACTACAACTCTATATAGATTATTAGCAACTTAACGTAATAACTATTAAGAACTAATATCTATTACCTAACGCAGCTAAGCTAAGGGATAGACTTGCAAAGGCTACTATCTTTACCTTACTAGACCTCTAAGATAGTTACTACCTTATATAGATAAAAGAAGGAGAAGAATAGAAAATAGTATTCTAGTTAAGATATAGACTCTATAAATATCTAGTTATACCTTTTAAACTTACTAATATGCTAGTAACGTTCTAAGCACTTATTAATAACGTACTATAAGAACACCTTAACATATTTATTATTACTTACATAGATAATATTCTTATCTTCTTAAAGCATAATAAGGATTACTAAGAATATATTAAGGCAGTACTTAGCGCACTAGAAGGAGCAAACCTACGCCTAAAACTAAAGAAGTGCAAGTTCTACGTATAAGAACTTAAGTACTTAGGCTTTATTATTAACGCATAAGGTATTAAGATAAGCCTAGATAAAATTAAAGCTATACGCACCTAGCTATAACTAAAGATAGTAAAATATATCTAGAAGTTCCTAGGATTCTGCGGGTTTAATTAATAGTTTATTAAGAAATACGCAGCAGTTACTATACCTCTAATAGAACTTATAAAGAAGAATATACTATTTATATAGGGAAACGAATAGGAAAAGGCTTTCTAGCTTCTATAAATAGCATGCATTACACTACTAGTACTTATTAACTTCTAGAGTAATAAGCTATTACGAATTAAGACAGACGTAAGCAACTAAGCCCTTAGAGCCTACGTAAAATAAGAAAGAAATAGGAAATAGTATTTAATAGCCTACTACTTAAGAAAGTTTATAGATACAGAAACATAATATAACATCTATAATAAGAAACTATTTGCGATTATTAAAGCACTTAAACACTAGCGAATCTACGCACATAGCTGTTCTAAGCTTACTATCTTTACTAATTATAAAAACCTCCTAAGGTTTATAATAATAAAGGATCTTACGCTAAGATAAGTAAGATAGTCTAAGGTACTTAGATAGTATAAGTTTAGAATTATATATACACCTAGAAAGGAAAACAGACGCGCTAATGCACTAAGCTAATAAAGTAACTTAGCTAGAGATAAGATAATTACACGCGCCGCTATCCTAGTATAAAATAAAGACGAATTACTTAGCCTATTATAGGAACTTAATATACTCCTTATAATAGGATAAGAAGTACCTAAAGAGTAACAAGAGTAGGTTATTAAGTAATACTATAATAACCTAATATATAGACACCCTAGCATTATAAGAACTATAGAACTTATCTAGCGTAACTACTAATTTAAGGGGATAAAGTAAAAGGTTATAAACTATATCTAAAAATACGCTAACTGCTAGAAAAATAAACATAGTGCTTACGCACTATACAGAGAAATATAAGTAATCTAGATTCTAGAAGAACTCTAGACTAATATCTCTATAGACTTTATTACTAGACTACTAAACTTAAAGGACCTAGTAACTAATACATCTTATAACGCAATACTAGTAATTATTAACTAATTTACTAAGTATACGAAAATAATTCCATTTTATAATACCTATATAGCAAGACAACTTAGATTTATAATCCTAGATTAACTAGTTAGGCATTACGGAATACTAAGGATAATTATTAGCAACTAAGATAAACTATTTATATCTAACTATTAGATAACACTAATAGCACTTATTAGAATAAAATAAAAACTATTAACGGCCTATTATCTATAAACAGATAGATAGACAGAATAGATAAACAGAACTATAAAAACCTACCTAAAGATATATAGTAATAAACTATAAAATAATTAGGTATTACTATTACTAATAGCTTAATTAGTATATAATAATAAGAAATTAGAAGTAATAGGACGAACACCGTTCTACGCGAACTATAAAAGGCATCTATATCTCTTTAAAAGAACTCTACTAATAAAAGTATAAACGAAAACAGTAGTTAATAACGCTAAAGACATACATAAAGCATATAAAGAGATAAAAGAAAACATATAAAAGGCATAATAAAAAACTATTAAATATAATAACTAAAAACGAAAAACAGTACCTTAGCTAAAGAAGAGGGATAGAGTATATCTACTTATAAAAAATCTTCGCATAACATAACTAAGTAAAGGATTAGATTACGTAAAAGTTAGACTATTTTTAGTTCTTAAATAAATTAGTCTAGTAAACTATAAACTCTAACTTCTAAGTAATATAAAGGTTTACCTAGTGTTTTATATATCTACCCTAAAACTAGCAGACGTATAAACACTATTATAAATAACGTTCTACTACTAGAAAAATAAGGACGATAAGTATAAAGTTAAGGTAATACGTAGGTACCGCGAAGTAAACTAATAGGACTTTTAGAATAGTAACTTCTACTAGGAATAGCTAGTAAAATAAAAAGGCTACTCTAAGTTAGAAAATATATAGGAACCTAAAGCTAATCTATAAAACTATTAGTAGCTACTTAAGAAAGTAAGACTAAGGTTTAACGCCTACTACTATACGGGATAAACGTAGCTATAAAGTAAAGATAAGAACTAGTAGAAGTAACGCACTTTAAGAGGGTCCTAAGGATAAACTAGCATTTATAACGTTATAGCCTGCTACTGCGTTGTCTAGCGCTAACAGCGTAGACTATATTATAGGTAAAAACGCTACCCTAATAGAAGTAGCGGGGTAGTTCGCCTTAGTATTTACTATCTTACTTTTAGCCTCTAACTCTAAAGTAAGATATACAGCCTTCTTTATAGCACGCTCCTTAGCCTACGCTAGAATCTTCTTATTTTATAGTAACTAAGATATTACTTCTACTAATAGCTTCTTATCTATATTTACCTTTACTTAATACTCCTCTCTAGTTTAGTTAAGTAATAACTAGGACATATTAATATATAGTTTTCCTGTACGTACACACTTAGCACACTTTAGACAAGAATTTAGTATAATATAATAACTTAAGTTTTTAGAAAAACACCTATTATAGGGAACGTTAGCGACTATATTAGCAGTAAGAATTTTATAGAAAAGATAGAGCTAATATTTATAAGAGTTAGAAGATATAATAACCGCGGGACGCTTATAAGGTAGGTAGGGCAAACCGCTTATAAGCTAACTTTGTAAGATGTTAGGTAATTAAGAACGATTACGTAAAGAGAAGGGGTAATATAATAACTAGGTAGGTTAAATAAGTGTTAAGAAACTGTAATTAGTTACGCACCTAGACACTAAGAAGGGGTACTAAAGCGCGACTACTAACTATTATTATATTACGTAGTTAATAGCCGCGCTAAGGACTATTAATAGTTCTAATAGGAACTATTAGGACTATTAGCAGTTCTGTAACTAACTATTACACCTAATCTATACGTATATAGGAATAGCAGGAACCCCTATAGTTCCTAGTGTTTAACTTATTTAATAATCTATTATTTAGATTCTTATAAGCATTATTAATTTAAAAGTTTTATAACTTTAATACTAACTCTCTATTACTTACTTACGTAACTAACAACCTCCTCCCTATCGTCGCTCCTGCCTAAGAACTAACTTACCCTTATAGGACTAGCTACCCCGTAGGGACGTAATAATTAAGCCTTAAAGTAGTATAAGGTTAACACCTTCCTAAACTAATTAAAGCTAATACTAAGTTATTAGCTAATTTAGAGTATACGTAAAATCTAGTATATATTTAATAGGAACGTAATAGCCCTATAGATAGATAATAAATAGGGTCTTAGAGTATTTATAGATAATACCTATAAGGACTTAGGTATTTAGTATAAGCTAAGTACTAAGTATATACTAAAGTAGAATAGCCTAGTAGAGCGCGCTAGTAAATAGCTAGTAGTACGCGCTAGAGCTATAAGGCTGTAGGCGAATTTACTAGAATTACTATTCTATAAGCTTATAAGAATAGTAGTATACGTTCTAAATAGAACTCTAATAAAGGCGTTAGACTAGAAGACGCCGTATAAGGTTATATAGAGTTAATAGCTATCTATAGCTTATATACACCCTATTAGCTGTAGAGTATATATACTTAATTAATTACTAAGGCGTAGAGATAAGCTAAAGTCTTAAGCGCTAATTAGACACCTTATTAGATATAACTTAATAAATATCTAGAGGATCTAGCTACTAATTAGAGATAAGGTAATATAGACGCGCAACGTTATATTTAAACTAATATAGTTTTATAAGGAACCTAATAGTTACGCTAAAGAGAGTATAATAGAGGAGGTTATTAAGTTACTAGCGTTTACTAAGCTAACGCTAGATAATAATATTAATATTAATAAGCTTCTTATAACGCGTTAGCGTAGGAAGGCAGCTCTACCTATAATAAGTTAGTAGTTAGAGCTAGGGGGTAAGGTTACTAAGAGAGCTAATAAACCTCTAGGGCCTAAGCGCTAACTATTTACACCTAAGTTAACTATATAAGGCGAGAGTGTTAAGAGTGTTAATATATAGCCTAAAGCTAGAAATATTAGAGATCTAAAGGGTTTATCTAAGTTACGTAATTATAGAATAACATTTATCTAATAAGACACTCTATTATTAATCTTAACTTTAGAAGAGCTCTTTACTATATAAATCGCTAACTACGTACCTAATTAATATAAAAATAATACCCCTAGACGCTATAACCTAAATTTAATAGACTTATTAAATATTATTAAGGGTAAGCGTACCTATAAGCTAATAACACTAGCTGTTAACCTGCTGTTAATATAGCAGACACTAGAGACCTATAACTACCTAAAAGTGTTTAGTATAGCTATATTAAAGCTAGACACTATAATAAGGCTATATTACTTCTAATTACTACTAGAGCTAAGATCTCTGCGTAAGCTTAATACGCATTTATTTAGTTACTAATTTTATAAGGCTGCTAAGCTTAAATACTAGTAGATCTAGAATAAAGGTTATTTTACTAAAATAATAAAGAAGGAAGCTACTGCTAATAGCGAGGTGCTACTATTAATATAGGTATTTATATATAAATATAATAGAGATAGCTACCTCTATAAGTATAAGGCATATCTAATTGCACACAGCAACCTATAATAAGCTTATAATAACACCTACGCTGCTATGCTAGCTATAAGGACCTTTAGAGTAGTAATTACTCTTACTAATTAATTTAATCTAGAGCTTATATAGTATAACGCTCTAAATACCTTTCTTAATACTAAATTAGATAGAAAGCTTTATATTTATATACTAGATAGATTCTAGCACTAAGATAGTTAGCTACTATAGGTACTACGCGCGCTATATAGACTTAAGAAAGCCCTATAGCTATAGTTTAGAGAGCTAAGTTATATACTATACTTACTAGGAATAAGATAGGTGTTAGAATTCTTATACCTATATACTAATAGGTAGCTAATTCTATTTATCTATATAGATAATATTATTATAGCTTTTGTTACGACCGGTGGGTTAAATAAGCAACAGGAATAATAATTAGTCGCGTACCTAGACGCTAACGAAAGGTACTAAGACGTGAACACTAATTATTGTTGTATTACGTAATTAATAGCCGCGCTAAGGACTAGCGATAGCTTTAGTAGGAACTATCGCAACTATTAATAGTCCCGCAGCTAACTATTAACACTAGAGCTATAAGTATATAGAAATAGCAGGAACCCTTATAGTTCCTAGTATTTAACTTAGTTAATAATCTATTATTTAGATTCTATTAAGCATTATTAATTTAATAGTTTTATAACTTTAATACTAACTATCCTATTACTTACTTACGTAATTAACAACCTCCTCCCTATTATTACTCCTACCTAAGAACTAACTTACCCTTATAGAACTAGCTACCCTATAGGGACGTAATATATTAAACACCCTTAATATAAGTAACTTTAAAGGTATTACTATAGTTACTAACCCTAAGAATAAGGCTACTAAGCTAGACCTGTACTATAGAGACCGTAATAAACTTAAAGAATAGATCCTTTAACTTAAACTCTACTTTTACGTCTTAGAACCTAAAATAGAGGGTAAGGAGAAAGTTATCCTTACAGTATTATACTTATAAGGCAAAGTAGCTACCTAGATTTAACTATACCTCTTAAGCTACCTAGCTAAAAAAAATCGCGAAGGCGACGCTATTAACTAGATTATTAAAGACTATAAGAACTTTAAGAAAGAACTTAGGCAGCTTTTTAGTATTACTAACTAAGTACCTCTTACTAAATAAGCTATATAGTAACTTTAATAGACGTATTTTATTACTAACTATACTATACACTTTAAGAAATACGCCGTGCAGCTTAACTAGGAAGAAGTACCCTTAATAGTTATATATAAATAAGGCTTAAAACTAAAAATCCGCGAAGAGCTACTACGCTCTAGAAACCTTATCGCCTCTCTAAAGGACCTTTATAAAGAATCTATTAGAATTAACGCTAAATAGTATAAGTTATATTAAGAACTGCGCTAGTAAGAACAGAAGCCGCGTTTTAGCTTTAGAAAGCTACCTAATAGCTACCTAATAAGGTATTAAGCTTTAGGCAGTTAACTATAACGCTACTAATATAATAATTATAGTTATTAGCTAATAAAAGAAATTTAGTATAATAATATAGAGAAAAGAGAGTTAGAAGGATTAGGCTTTTATAAGTCTTACTAGCGCAACTCTAGAGAACCTCTAATAGGACTACAGGTCTAAGAAGCAGAGACGCGTAAATACTTTATATATAGTAAGCCTAGCTACCTTGCGAGGAACTGCTGTTCTAGGAACAAAGTTAAATAATAGCTAAATATTATAATAAAGGATAACTAGGAAATAGAGAAAGAAGAATAGGACGTAGTTAACGTAATTAGAAAAATTAATCTAGAAATAATAAAACGCCTAGACACTCTAGATAAATAACTATATAAAGATCTAGAAGAACTTAACAGCGAGAAAGAACCCTATTACCCTATCTAGCAAGCACTAACGCCGCACCTAGATATAAAGGAACCTTACCTAGGCACGCCTATAGTATAGGACTTCCTTAAAGAATTTAAGATATAACTATGCGATAGAGATGCTCTACTACATAGGATCCTAGAGGAAAAACCTAAACCTATAGATAAAAGTAAAGGAAGACTCCGCGTAGTTACTTAAGAAATAAAAGATACTATAAAGTATAACTACAAGCATTAAAATAAGAAATAGAAGTATAATAATAAATAACTAAACTATTAACTATGCTACTACGTTAATATACGTAACCTAAAATATAAAAGTATAAACTATATAGTGTGCGTAGACGACTACTATAAAGTACACTACGTAGCTAAGATTAATAGTAGTTACTTTTCTAAGGCTAGACATTAATGTAAGTAGGAATAGTTTAATTACCCTATAAATAAGTGTAATAAATATCTATAGAATAAACGCGAAGCATAGTACTTCCTATAAAAAACTAATACAGAAAATACAGCATGCACTCTGCTTATAGACGGCATCTGCATCTAGGATAAATAGCAAACCTGCCTAGAAGTAATATGCAAGAAGCACTACTACAAAAAGAAAAAGAAAGGTTTCTAATTACACCCTCTAGTATTCGCTATATAAATTAACCCTAAATACAGCATAAGATATAAGTTACGCAGAGAACGAAGTAGTAATAATAACTATTAAGTACCTAAACTTAGACGATAGCCTTTTTTAGACTAGAACTAAGGCAGGAAAACGCCTTCTAAGAATTTAACGCTATAGGTAATAGAGCATTAATAAAACTTGCTGTCTAAATTAGAAATATTAAAGCTAGAGCTATAATAGACTTAGGGGTATAAGAAAACTATATCTTACCTACTACTACTAGGAAGGCTAAACTTATAATAAGATAAAAATAATAATTATACCTCCTCTATATAGGAGATGAAGCACTAATGCTTAAGACACTAAGAATAGACTACGAGGTTAAAGCGACACTTAAGATTAACTAATACTAAGAATAAATTACCTTTAATATACTAAGATTCTTTAGACACGAAGTAGTACTTAGGTTACTATAGTTAAGAAGCTATAACCTATATATTAAATAGGATAAAGAAAAGATATTCTTAACACGCTATAAATGTGCATTATAAGCGGTACCTATGCATTAGCTAAGCCTAGTAATAGATAAAAGAGAACTTAATATACTCTTACGACTAGAAGTTAATAAACATAAATTAACCTTAAAAGACGCTAGCAGGAACTACTAGGTTAAGAACTGTAAGAATATAAGTATTAGCACAGCTTATAATATTCTAAAATAGTATAAAAAATAGGAACATCTATTTTAGGAAAGGGAAGAAAAGGCAAACCTACCTAAGCACTAATTCTAGGATTATATAATTAACCTAGAAGAAGGAAAAGTACTACCCTTTAGACTACTCTACGTAAAAACAGGTAAAGAACTTAAATAGGAATAGGAATTTATAAGAAAAAACCTAGAAAAGGGGTATATTTAAACCTTAAAATTAC